>WYDI02006063.1:0-135304 GCA_009867235.2 Psittacus erithacus | reverse complement strand
GTCATGCTCCTTTTGATGCAGCCCAGGATACAGTTGGCTTTCTGGGCTGTGAGCGCACACTGAAGCCGGCTCATGTTAAGTTTCTCATCAACCAACACCCCCAAGGCCTTCTCTGTAGGGCTGCTCTGAATCTCTTCTCTGCCCAGTTTTCCTCCCCAAAGTTGCTTGGGGGTGTTGGGTTTAGTGCAGGCACTCCCTCACCATCCTTCTCTGCTGTCTGCCTCATGTCCCACTGGGAAGGTGAGGGCTGAGCTCTCCATGCTTTTTCTCCTGTGTTATTGGGTCTTGATGTGGTGCACCAGGACTGCAGCAGGAGTGGGATGAGGGGAAGCTATCCTGGCATACAACCTCATTTGCAGTAGAATTTTTTTGCAGTGACACGGGTTATTCTTCAGAAGATAGAGTGGAAGGGGATTTAAGATACATCCATGATTGCATCTCTGTTGTTATGTGTACTCTACACAGAAGGGTAATGTACCTGAATCACACATTCCCAAAGTCTCCCTGGCAAATACTTTGTGAGAGCCTTCAAGAGATAAAAATAAAACCCAGAACAAACCCAGTGTCTTCTAAACCTGCTATTAAAAGACCAGTCCTCTAAATGCTTTTTTACAAAATAGGTTTAGGTTATTTTGTCAAGCTGTGTGTTCTCAGATCTTGAGGTTCTTTGCAACAGGCTTTAGTTCTGAGAACTTAAGTCATAAAGTTATATTTAAGACTGATGTGGGTAGCTGTAAGGGAAAGTATTGTGAATATACTCTTTTTCTTTTATTCTTATCCAAGCTCTATTCATCTCATGTAAATATTTCAGAAGCGTTTTGGTTTTATTCTGCCTTAAGGCACTTCAATTAATGCTTAGATGCATGCGGGTAAAAGCTTTACCTTGTGGTTGTTTACTCCGAATTCCCTAGTATTCAGCAGCAAGTTTAGGATATCAATAAGTAGCAATGGCTAACATGAAAAAATGAGTTGAATCTTTTTCTCTTGAGAGACCTCACATTTTCCATGTTGTTTTCAAAAGGCTGGGCCTCCTCCCCCTTAACGGGGGGAAGACCAAAGATAGGTCTCTTATGGAGGTTCAGCAGGGTTGCCCACAGGAGTATTACCATGCCTGTAGCTTGACAGTGGTCATGCCCAAAATGAAATCTACATTTTAATGACATCATGATTATCATTAAAACTGGGGACAGGACTGTTCTTAACTCATCCTGACATACCAAAGTGTTGCAGTAATATATATGATATGCAGGGGTATTTAGGAAGTGGCTGTGATATTTACAGCTGACAGCACTGACCTGGCAGACATAAAGCTGTGGGTTAAGATAGTTTAAATAGAGTCTCACTTATTGCAATTATTCAGTGCTGAAAGTGTACAAGTAATTGTAAATCCCTTGGATTACTCCCTTCTCTAAAAGGGAGAAAAAAACTTGTAGATTTCTGCTGTTCATTTTAACACTTAAGAGGTCACTTTAAAATGACATGACATGACATGCATCAGTGGCTTTCACATGATATGAAAAGTTGTTTTCATCATTATTCTTTTTAATATGTTAAGAGTAATATTTATCCAGTTTGCAGCTGTGGAGCCAAGTTGATTCTAGCTGACTGGAGAAGAGGCTTTGGATGTGCAGCACTGTGGAGTTTAAATGATGTGTTTACAGGCGGTGGGAGAACCTTACTTCTGTAACACCGCAGTATTGCTATAACAGTGTTACTGTATATTTTTGAAATACTGATATTTTCACATAGATTCTTCCAGTAATACGGATATCAGTTTTCCCCACAAGCAGTCCAGTAAATTGACTAACACTTCTAAGCGTGGGACAGTCTGAAAAGGTTGGTGGCATTTAAACGTAGATGAAAGAGTGTAAGAGAAACCTGAAGCCCAAGCAAACATGTTTCAGTGATTTTCTGCAATGGTTTCACAGTCTCTTGATTTTCTCCAGTTGTCTTTTTTCTGCTTTCTAGCCTAGCATGCTACTTTCAGGCTGAAGTAGATGTTACGGGTTTGTATGTGGTATCATTTTGTTAGTAGAATAATAACATACACGTATATAATATATTGCTGAGCAGGACCCTGGGCTGGAAAGTGAGGAAGAGAAGTTCATCATGAAACCTATGATGGACTTAAGTTATGTGAACCTGAGAAAAAAACCTAGATTGTATCTCACCACCCTCATTTAAGCGCATAATGAACCAGTTCTCCTGAAATAAATGCCTACATTGTGAATAGAGAGAAGTACACATAATTTAGGTTCTTAATCCCTAATTAATTAGATTCCTAATCCAGATATCCCTCTCTGCAGGCTTTCAAAGGCATCTGTTTCTTTTTGTTGATTACAGAGGAAATTTCCACCTTCATCTCCATAAACATGATGGAGTAGGTTGAGCAGTAGTGCTGAGGAAAGCCTGGAAACTGGAGTGATTAGGAGAAAGAGGATGAAATGTGTCTTGAAATATGGAGCATGGAGATTGTGCAGAAGTGTGTATGGACTTATGATGAAAAGGGGAGACTTTTTGGAAGTAGCAGAATGAAGAAAAAGAAAGGGAGCATTTCCACACTCAAATTGCACAAGGCCATTCATCACCATCACTCATGCACACTCCCTTCAGCAGAGCTGCTGCTTGATAATTTTATTGTGATGCCTATTTTCAGTGGAACTTTTAAGACCTAATCAGTGCTCCTGGACCATCGAAAGTTTAAAGGCAGGAAACCTTCTCAAAACACGTCCATCCTAGAGCTAGCAGGGTTCTGCAGAACATCAGTGTCTACAAAACTTAACTCCAAAAGTGTGGTTCCTGCCTGGATTCCTGATTTGCTGGGATTCCAGTTAGCTGATAAAAAATGTGCAACATTTTCTCTTGCCTAAGTTGCAGCAGCTATGTAAATATCAAAATGTTATCCTGGGTAATCAAACAATGGGAAAGTTGTTTGTGTGTACTGCATTATTGTTAATTAATTTACAACCAGAAGTACTTTAAATGTATATGCAAACATACATTAATCATGTTTTAAAGGCAAATGTGGAAGAGCAAAGCTTGTAAGGGTAGCCATGTAGCTGTAGAAACCGTTAATGTTTCCAATGCCCTGTGGTAGGAAGAAACATATTAAAAATTGATTTTTGGTTTCTGCCTTTTTCTTGGTAACATTTACAATAAAGGATATAGCAGAAAGTAGCCTTTAAATTGATATTTCAAAGCTTTTTATGTTTGGGATATATTTTTCCGTATTCTTAATGGGTTTATACAGCAGAGTAAAAAGGTCAGCTTCTGAATATGACGGTTTATTCTTCTATTAAAGAAAAGATGAGTTTAGCATTCATGAATTATTTAAATATCAACTCAAGTATTTGGCACACTGCTACAGTAAGTGGTATTCTTAAAACAAGGCTCAGAAAAGTGTGCCATCCTTTGACTGTAACGCGAATGCAGTGCAGGAGGGTGGATAGTTTTAACTCTCCCTCAGCTTGCAGCAAGGTGTTGCTTGCTGCTGTATCTGCACACTGCATGCAGTGAGTGATGAGATGTGTATTTATGGTACTTGCACCGCCGTGATTCAGTCTTCACCCGTTATCGTTTTGTAATTGAAGAGCTTCTCTTCACCCAAGAAAAGCGAACTGTAATGGGCTTCAGAGCTTCTCCAGACTCACAGCCACACTGTATTGAGCAAGCAGCCCTGTCAGATTGTTTTCTTTTAATCAGATGCTTTGGAAAATAGCAGTCCTTCCCAGGCTTTGAGGTACGTCTGGAACGCGGCTCTGAGGAACCACAGCAGTATGGAGTTGCTCTAGACACAGTCTCATTAATCAAATGCTGGCTCAAACACTCTTTTTTTAAACAAACTTTTGCAAATAACATGCACTTTTGAATAATTTCATAGAAGTGGTGTTGTCAGGTGGTAAGATTTACAGCAGTTTGTTAAGTCAGCGGAACTCTTCAGGGATATGATTCTGTGGGGTTTTTTTACAAGTATTTTTTAAACCTTCAGTACAGTCATAATGTTTTGAAGTGCTAATTGCCAAACCTCCTAAAGTGTATAAAGAATGACATTTCAGGCAGCATCATTGATCATATTTTTTAGGGAGTCCGTTGATGGATTAATAAACTGTCATAACCTTCTGTGCAAAAAAACCCGTTGATAATAAATGGACTGTAATCTAAAAAGCTTACTGCTAAATGAATTGAAGCTGCAGCAGTAACTGAAAAACTGAGTAATTACAATATCACAGTGGTGAAGCCCTAATGTGGAAGTTCAGCTTTCCCAGTTAAATGTTTGCAAAGAGCTGCTCGTTGAGGTCAAGAGCACACTGTCCTCTGGCTGCCCCACACTGCTTGACAGTGGGGTAGTGGGACAGTCAGGGTGGGTGCGCTGTGTCTGGGCAGCCCATCCAACCTGGAGGGAACCTTTCTACAAATAGTTACTGAAGACATGGTAATTCTGTTGCCATTCAGTGCACTGTGGTAAAATGTTCAGTGCCTTTTTCTTGTTGGTATAGCAGTGGTAGTACCTGAAAAGTGAAAATTTACACAGTAGGTGAAATAATATATACAAAATAATAAGTAATTTAAGATCAGGCATCAAACATAGAGGTGTTATTTAGCACTGGTTTATATTTTTACAAACTTGGAGTCTTGTTCCTTGAAGTTTGATTACCACAAAAGCAGATGGATTCATTTGAACATATTTAATCATTATGAAAATAACTCATTCTTATTTGCATTTATATTTAATATAAGTTACATAGCAGGTTGAAGACAGAGAGAGAGGATATGATACAGGCTTCTAATGCACCCAGGCAAGAGTCAAGTCAACTTTCTCCTCAAGCCATACCTACCAGGACATTTCCTCACATTCTGCCTCCCAGCTCATGTCTCATCAGCCAAGCAAGGAGCATTTTTGGGATGGGTTTCGAGCCATTGTACTCACACACGACATACATGGCTGGGTGGGTTGTCTGTGGGATGCTGTATCCCCATATTAAATCCCTCAAACACACAGCCTTCCCTTGACAGTTCTGCATCTGCCTTATTTTTCACACTTATTTTTCATGGTTTTAAAAAATAACGTTACCCTGTAGAGTGGTATTGCTAATGTAATTCAGTGTCAGCACATGACGTGGAAGCACCAAAATAACTGTCTGGATTCTTTAATATGCGCACGGATATATACGTACACATGTACATATACATATCCATGTGCATATATGTGTATATGAAGGTTTTGCATTCTGCTCCCTGTAGTACCATCAGGCAAGCATACCCACCATACCCACGTCAGTCCTTTTTTACCATTCTGTACTGTGAGAAAGGGTTGGATCCTATGGATCCCACTGTCCTACTATGCTGCTCTCCATAGCACTGCTCCCCCCTATCCTGCCACAGAGGATTTTGGACTGGCTGGGATGAACACGGGTCAGCAGGATACAGCCTGGAGGTGACCCTGCCACTGGTGATGGTCCTGACCTAAATCGTTAATGTACATAGCTACTGCAGATACAGAGCAGCCTATTTCGAGCAGGGACTTCCCTGTGAAAGGAAGGACACAGGGCAAACTGTGATTTTTACACCCTTTCTTTTATCGTAATTGATGTTTCCATCTTACTCTTCTGTTCCTCTAAGTTATGACATTGTGTCCAGAACGACATTATGATATTCCCTTAAAATGTCATGGCATGAATGAGTAATTTCTGGTGAGCAAATCCCCAAAGGGACAGTTTGAACTCTCTCTGCTCCTGCTATTGAATCCCATTCAATTAAACCTGGAAATCCACAGTCAGTTAAATGTGGAAGAGGAAAGCTTCACGGGATCTTCCCTGAAAGGCAGCTGTTAGCAGTAGGAAAACACTGAAGTCAGCACTCTTTAGTGGTGTTTCTTTTGTGAGACATACATTAAAAGAGCTGAAATCTCTTGAGATGCTTCTGATAAGCACTGATATTAAATGCCATGGTCCTACTGTGCGTCTTTAAAGGTGAGCATTATTAATAGAGCACTGTATCTTTCCATTGTGCTTCAGCTATCTTAATTCTTTGGTTTCTCTCCATTACTTTGCTGACTGCTGTGTCCAATGTACCTATTTTCTGAAATCAGAATAGCTGTCTCTTGATGCAGAAGTAGCTTCACTCAAAAAGAAAACAACTCTCCCACTTCACGTTAGATGGCTTTGGTTACTTTAGTATCTAGTCTATATTACAGAATTAATTTGGTGGTGTTGCTGCTGCTGTTGTTCTTATCATCATCATCACCATCACCATCATCCTGAGACCTGTGGGTGGCCAGCTGTACTGCAAGCCCTTTACCTTAGAGCTTTTCTGGACAGCATTTGTGTTTTGCTTTTCTGTGGCTAAAGCCTGTACAGCTTCTCTAAGCCCTGCTTCATCTTTATCAAAGCCAGCGTAATCCCAGCCAGCCTCCACACAGAGCTTTCATGTGCACAGTGTTCAGAGCAATCCTCATTTTCAGACCCACAACATGCTAAATAGGGATTTTTTTTTTGGTGGTTTCTTCTGCATTGCTTCCTCTAGATCTCTGGTCCAACCACTGCAGTTCTCTGTGCTGTGCTCAGAGAACTGTGTTCCAATCACTTCAGCGTAAGCTTTGCAAAGAGCCCATAAAGGCTTGGTTGAGCACCTTACTCAAGAGATTAAAGTGCTGTCGATGGAAATTATTGGTTCATTGTTCAGCATTTCCACATGCAGTCAATAATAGTTCTTGTTTTCAAACAAAACTGCAAAGAAATGCTGCCATTGCCTCATTTATAGTGGGCTGTGGAAAATCTGTGGTGAATTGCATTTCAGCTGAACAACAGGGATTATGTGAAGAACAGTATTCTTGGTGGACTATCAGTGCTATTTGCCAGCTTGTGTTTAGCCATTAGCACTTCAAACTTCCATGTATTCTGTTCCCATAAAGCATTCCATGAGGTCTCTGTATCAAATAGATATGTGCTGGTATTATCATTTTGATAAAGTATAGTTTATCTATAGTTTATCTAAGGCTTTCTCAACCTTAGATTTCAGTTTTCCAAGGGTAGAACAAAGTGAGGGTCAGTGTTGCAGTTATTCAACTGAACCACCCTCACTTCCCACGGTAGCATATTAAAGGGCAGTGCTTTACCTCAATGGAGCATGCACTTTCTTCAGTCTGAGAGAGTGTGTGTTTGGGAAGGTAGCATTTACGTTCAATTACAACAGAAATGTTTCATGCTTACAGGTGGATATTTTCATCTGGGTGGAGTTTACTGAGTTACTGAAATGTATGTGAAATTGTACTGTGTAGTGAGAATGCTGTTTTGTTCAACTGAAGAAAAGGGTGCATGAAATTTTGGTATAGACGGTTGGCTTTATCTTTAAGGAACATTAAAATGGACATCAAAAAATGTAGTAATGTAGTGGGCTTAAAAAAAAAAACTAGGAAGAAGCGCGCGAATTTCTGTGACAGCCAATTTCATAGCAAAAACTTTGCAAGAAAAATGTATGTATGTCCAATACTGATAAGACGTTGCGAGTGTACATTTTTAGATGTGGTTCTCTTAGTATTCCACGCATCTACAACAGCACTCCAAGAATAGCAAGCACAGTCCCCATCCCTCTCTTCATGAAAGAGGAATATATATCGGGCATGAAACAAAACTTCAGTATACAGAACTGCCACTGCAAAGTTAAGGACCTGACATTGAAAGGAATTTGTAAAATTCCCTTCCCTGGCTCATCCTTCCACTGACAAGCTCTGTTATGTTGCGTGCTGTTTCAGTTTCCAGCAGGATATGTATTCACTGCCTTGTCTCTTTCGGAGCTGCTAGACCTCAATGCATGAGCTGGTCAGCAGTGGGTAAAAATGTATCTGTCTAAAGCAGCCACTGACACTTGCTCATCTTTAACTAATTTGTTGGACATGGTGTATTCAAATTTTAGGAAAGGTGCTTTTTGTCACAGAGCTCCGAGTTCCCTGCCTGAGGTGCAGCTGTTGGCAAGGGGTAGCAGAAATACAAGTCAGGCACATAGTAGGTGGCATGAAAGAGAGAAGAGCCTGCCCTAGGACTTGCTTTTGATGGCAGCACGTCCTGAGCAGCTGCAGGAGTTTCAGCTGAGCTGTGGCCTGCCGTCGTTCAGGGCTCCTTCCAACAGCACCAGTCTAAGAGAAGTTGCAGCAGAATATTAGCTCTCTGCATAATTGCTGGTTTTTCATCTGAAGCAACAATTCGGCCTTGTTCTCACGCAAGTTGTTCCTCAAATCTTTTAAGGAGCAGCTCTTAATAACATGCATTTGCATGTAGGTAGATGGAGTGATTCTGAGAAGGGTTTTCTCAAGCGTTTATTTTAGATGTCGCCTTAGTTATGACATTCATGTGTGACATTCCTGGAGGCTTGATATTTGTGATCTTTGCATAGTCATGTGTAGGTACATAGTAATGAGATCTCCACATAGTTCACTGTGGTAGGTAAAATGTAGCTATAACAATTATGCTGTACTGATGTTTGATGGCAGGATGTTGTTTCTTTTTGTTTCCAAATAAAATCATGATGAAAGAAAAAGAAGAGTGGTACCCTGCTGCCAGAGAGGGAAGCAGCACCTGGAATGACCTGGCTGGCTATGGTGGAGAGACCAGCCCATGGCTGCTGCTTCTGCACTAGAATGGATTTTTTGTGCTGAACATGCTGTCAGGAGCCTGCTGAAAAAAATCTGGGACTCCCCATTTCTGTGGCAGGAGGCCCTGTGTCTATAAAGCATGCAATATGTGGACAGATGTGGGGATCAGTGATAGCATCATTCTTTTTATAGTGTTCATGTGCATAGAAAAAGGCAGGGCAAAACCTAATCACTTTTCATTTAATAGCTTCTTGATTCTGGTGGCTTATTGGATCATAGAAGCAAAAAGTGTTAAAATCCCATGGACTGAAACCATCACTTCTTTATGGCCTGCCCACCCATACCGCCGCCATTCAGAGATGTTATATACAAATATATCTGTTCAGAGCCACCCCTCCCTTCCCCTCACATAAATGGTATTTCATTTTATTGAGATGTAGATAAATGTTCAGAGGAAGAGTATTGTGTTTTTTCATGCCCTTCCTTAATACTATTAAATAATAGTGTAATTAAAGGCTCCAGCAATTTGCCATCTCTTTTCACATAGAATTACTTCAGATGTCTGGCACACACAGTCACCCTGTTGTTCAAAGCCATTACAGTCCATACAGTCAATAATCTGCAAATTAAAAATTCAATAAGTAGGCGCATTAAAAATTGCATGGTTCCAATTCAGTCCATACTCCCAATTCAGGCTGCTTAGTGCTGGAAGGACATTTCTGAGAAGCAGGACATGGTGCCACTGTTGCAGCCTACCTCAGCCCATACTCAGCTCATGCCTAACCTAGCTACAGAGCAAGGGCTTACTTGCAGGCTGTAGCAAATCTATAGCTATTATATGAATTAGAGAATATAATAAATGGGCATAGGTGGTGATTTCCCTCCTGAGAAGCTCTCCAAGTAGCTTGGCATGCTGGTAAGGTTGGTGCTGGTCCATGTCTTGTTGAGTTAACGGCTTTCCTGAAGCAGGCTTCCCTGCTAAAGCTGCTCCAGCCCAGACTTCCTTGATCTCAGTCAGGAAGCAGTGTGGCTGAAAGCCATCCATTCTGAGAATCACTCAATGGGGATTATTGAAGGAGACTATTGTTAAGTCTCCACAGACTGTCTTCTGTTTGCTTGTTTGTTTTAATTCAGCCTGCTGTTAAGGGTTGGGAGGAGAGTGGTAGGAAGGTTGCAAACCATCACGCATAATGTCCTTACTTCTAGTTGTTCTGCTGGTGTTTCAAGACCTGGTTTCTAGTAGGGGATTTTTGTATGAAAGCTCAAGCAATCAGTCTTGCAAATGTTGCTTTTCAGTAGTCGCTGCTAGCAAGACCACTGTAATTCAAAATTTTCATTTTCAAAACATCTCTGAGCTTACCCCTGCTAGGAAAAGCTTATTACCTTTGCAGCAGTCTGGTTGTTAATGCCGAGCACAGGGAAGGTAGTTTTCCTTTCAAATAAAATACATGACTAGGAACTAGCTAATACGCCTCAGCTACACTCTGGGGGCTCCATGTTGTGCACAGTCTTTGGGAGCAGTTCTGTAGGCACGGGTTGCTTGCCTCCTTTTAAAGGATGCTTAAAACTGGCAAAAGGATAGCTCCCCCGAACCAGAAGATCCTGTTTGTGAAGGGCCTTTAGTCTGTACTAAGGTTCCTGTTCTACCCACCAGAAATGCTATTTTCCATAGCTTTTTCAATCCCCGCCTTTTTCCCTGATGTGAAAGGAGCTTCTTCACTGCAGCAGTTGTGTCTCCTTTGAGTCCCTGTCAGTCTCTGCCTTTTACGCAAGAGATGCCATCAGACTGCGCAGCATGCTTGGGAAGATGTAAAGCCCCAGATGGCTGTGCCCAGTACGGGCTTGACTTGACAGCAAAGGTAAAAAAAAAACCCAAACCACCAAAGCTCCCAGATGACATTAGTTTTAATCATGAATGATCAATGCAAAAATGTTTTAGACCTTTACTCACCCATGATATTAAGGGCAGTTTTAGCCTTAATTCTGATGGATCAGTGCAGTGTTACACAAATGCTTTATACATCTCCTTCTTTTATCTCTGGTGAAACATTTGTAGGGTGATTTATATTTCTTTCTCTCTCTAGTGTGGTGAAAGGCAGAAAGAACACGAAACAGGAATTTCCTTCTGGTGCTGGGATGTAGGGAGCAAGGTATTCACAAGCCCAGTGACCAATGGGACTGTGTGCCCTGTGCTTGGAGGACCAGGGACCCTCACCAGGCACTGGAGGCTCTGTGTGCTGTACCTGCATGCTGTGTTCCTGTCCCAACTATACAGGATGATGAACAGATTTAGGGATGCCTGGAAAATAAATCACATCAGTCTACCATGCATAATACACACTAAAGTGGGAGTAACATTTTTATTCAAGGTTGGGAAGGGATAGGGATGATGAATTTTACCTCTAATAGGTCTGAATCTGAGCACCTGATCTTTTGGAGGCTAAGAGGTGTCAGATCTGATAAGGATGAGCCACACTATGGCATGGTGGTGGTCCTAGGTTCCTCTCGCAAGTGCACTTAGCCAAGCAGAACTTAGCCTGTTTATCCTGATAGTTAGAATCTAGTTTTCTATTTCATATTTACTAACAACACCATGCACTTACAGGGTCTTCCATCCAAGCACTTGACAAACCTTAATGGAATAAGCTTCATAGCACTCTGGGGAGGGAAGTGAATACCATTTTGTTTATCATGCTGAAATAGTAAGATGATGTAATTGTACCTCCCTGAGATTATTTCTTTTCTCCCATTATCTGTCTGATAAAAACCACTAACCAGCAAAGAAATCTATTGTTTTAGAAATCCTTCTGGTAGTTTAACTATAATATAAGATTAGTAACCAATTTAGACAGGAGCATAATTAGTGTAAATGTTTCCAGTAACTCCCTCTGATGAATGCCGCTCCATTTGGATATTCGCTTGTAGGACATGAAGCTGTATAATAAAGAGGTTTTCTCTATGCAGTGTCTGTGAGCAGTGTCTGTGAATAGAAAGAGGCTTAACCAGGTGTTCTGAGCTTTGCTGACACCAGCTCTTGGTGAGCAGAGGCAGAGCCACATTGAGTGTAGAATGAGTGGGGCGCCAAGAGTACACAAGGTGATTTTGTAGGGCCTGGTGAAAGGTGCTGCAGAAGATAGGAGCAGCCCAGAGGGATCAAGTGTTGGATGGAAGATACTGAAGGCACCAAAATGTTGCGCTGTGGTTCTAACTGGGAGGATGAGGAGAGAGTAATGAGAAGGTTTTATGTGCAGTGGCAATGGGAAGATCTCTATCAGGCACTCCTTGCATAGCCAGGTTTAGGAATAATCCAGAGAATTGCAAAAAAAAACAAAAGCAGGAAGCGATTTGTATGGGTGATGTGTACTGTTTATGTGATGTATGTTGTGGCAGACAAAGAAAAACTGTAAGCTTTTCTCCAATATTGATACATGCTGGGCTTTAGTTAGAGGCTGGAAGTACTTGCCATGCCCACAAAGTCAGTCATCTGCCATTGGCACTGACTACGCAATTGCCAGAATTAACACTGTGCTTTATTCAATTAAAAAAAAAACACAACTTGTTATTTTATATCAGCCTGGGACAAGAGTTTATTAGTCCTAGTTTGAAAGTAATGCACTAATGGCAGAATTCATCAGATAGGGGTTTGCAGTGTGAAAGCTGGTAGGAACTGCGGGAAAACAGTCCAGGATGATGATTTGGACTTGGTTTCACATTCCAGCCCAGAGTGCCTTCTGATACAACACAACAGCTGAAATGTAAAAGGGAAACACATTTTACTTCTTCTGGCTCAGAACAGCAGCAGCAATTTGGCAAATGGGCCCACCATTCAAATCCTGGTGCATTTTAAATGACCAGGTGTCCATTCAGTTGTCTGCCTCATTCGTTGTCAAAACCAGGAGCTTCTCGCTCACTGCAGAGTTCATTCTGAGTGACCGCGTGGTCTGTGATACCTCCCCTTCAGTCAGTGTGGTGGTGTTCACATTTCCTCTCTGATCGGACAGTGAAGGAATACTTCTTCTTATTGCAAAGGATCCTGTTTTTTTCTTCCAGTTGCTCTGCTCAACAGACACTGCCAATGTTGGACCATGTGGTACAGCAGTTTTGGGTTTTGGACAAACCCCTGCGGCAGACTGGTTGGGTATCTTCTCATTAGAGTTCCTGAGATTTTTGCACAACCCCAAATAAAAATACCTTTCGGTTTGCATTTCAACAGAAATATCAGCTGTATTTTAAACCATATTTTTACATATCCATGTATGAATGAAAGTGTTCCAGTAAAACATCACATCAGATAGAAAAATGTATTTTCTCCCTCCTTCTCTTTCTCTCTTTCTTATAAATGACTATCTGCTTCAGAGGGGAAAGCCTAGACGGCATGCTGGACTATCTGTTAATTATAAGGATCATGTTTAGACTGCTGCATTCAAAATTTAATTCTGAACTAGAAAGATATATATTTTCATATGACAGAAATATATCAGTAAACTTAAAAATACCATTATAGGATTGAAACTAAATACCTTGATCTTCTGGTTTATTCTCAATAGTATATCTGAAATATTTGTTGAGACCCTTTTAACTTTAGTAAGCATTGATTTAGAGCCTAAACGAGGCAACTTCAATTATTTCTGTCTCTTTTTTTTTTTGCACCACTTTTTATATTACAATAATAATAAAACTAATAGTAACAATAATTATAACAGTAGTAATAACAACTGTTAATCTAAGATATGCTTTAAAATACCTCCCCTTGACATTAAAAAATGCTAAGTATAATTTACTTTGATATTTTTATGCCTTCATAAGTAATTTTTATTCATTTTAAACACACTTCTAGTTGTAGAAATCGGTGTTGTTTAGTATTCACTGCAAATAAGAAAAGGTATTTCCAAAGGTTTTCAGGTGTGAAAAAAATAGCAATTCTTAATAGAAACATAAATGTTATCTCGTGTTTTCAATACAATTAGAAGGTATAAGTAAAAAATTCAAGCCTTGGATTTGTTTCCCATTTCAGATAATATATTACAAGCACTCTAATAAATTTAGCAGTTGGAAATTGATTTATGCTGAACCTTTGTAGTACTAACATTCTTGGTTTATAATTATGAGCAAAAGGAGCATAACCTTTTCCTAATATATGGAAAAGAGAGATGAGATGTTTCAGGAAAAATCATATGTCACCATTTTTACTTTCTCTCTCTCTCGTTAGCCATGCTCTCAGTTCTTCAGCGAACGCTGATGCACAGTGACACATAGTGAAAGCACCAAGATTGCAGCAAAACTGTGTGGTTCTGTCTCATTGTTGGGAGTAAAACACATGGCCTTTTGGCGCACTCCTTAAATACTGAAGTATGTTATGGATCCTTGCAGGCTGCTGGGATCTTTATTAGTACAAAAGTAACCAAACCTTTTTTACCCTCTGCTTTAGAATGTTGACAGAGAAATAAGGCCTGATTTTAAACTACCTTGAGTACCATTGTGTCACATCTTTCTTCGTTTTTCAGAATCATCTTCAACATGATAATTCTCACGAAGAAAAATGAAGTATATGAAGATAAAGGGGGTTTACATTGCATTATACCTGTGAAAGCTACAAAGTACATGCTGTTGTTCTGCATTGTTTCTGATGCTGAAGAAATGTCAGATCAAAAATGTTTTATTTCCTCTGTATCTGCGGTATCTCTTTACACCTTAAATTCCTATTAATATAATTGGACGGGTTGACACTTTAATCCCCAAACAACCCATGTGCAGCTGTGCTGTCTATTTAAAGGGCAGCTCCTCTCCCCAGCTCCATGCAGTCTGCCAGGGCTGCCGAGGTCTGCACAAGTGGAGCTGAGTAACAGAGCTGCTGTATGGGATCAGGAAACAAAAGCTGGTCAGGAAATAGTTTAGAGTAGTTACTCTAGCTTAGGCAAAAAAAAACCAAGAAAAAGTGTTTGCTTTTTTTTTCTTTAATACTCCCAAGGCCTGAAAATCAGAGTGTGGGCAAGGTCTTCCTCTTCACAGCAGATGGGCTTCTTTTTGCCTTTCCTTGGCAAAGTATTGCCAAAAATTACTGAAAAGCATCAGGTACCAAGCAATGAAGTGGGGAGCTTTTGGAGAAGAATATTTTTTGTCTGGAGAAAATACAAACTACAAAGAGAGATTTCTGAGCAATAAGTCTATTTCTAAGAAGTCTATGTCTAAAAAAAAATATAAATATTACTTTCTATCAATACATTTTGCAATCAATACATGGGCTTTTAGAACCCCACTCAGATCCCTAAGAGGCACCCATCTCAGCACAGGAAAGCAGCTGCAGTTTCCAACTGATGTTAAAAGAGATCTTTCCTTTATCTCACGTGGGTGCTGTATGAGGTCCCAAAAACACATACAGGTGCCTCACTCTCTGCTCCCACATCCCCTCTGCAGCTCAGGAGCCCCTGCAGAGATAGGCTGTGTGCCATGCAGAAAGGCTCAATCCAGAAGAGCATTTAATTCAAGTGTGTGAATAATCCTGTTGAAGTAATTTAAATTAATCATATGCTTAAAGTTAAGTGTGTGCTTAAAAGCTCTGTTAGGCTGGGGCATGGTCTGCCCCCCTCCCACAAACACCATGCAAAATCAGATCTGTGGCCAAGAGATCTGCTGCATTAAAAGCAGGATTGCCTCCCGTGTCTTCTCAACTTCAGTTTCATCAGGTAATTTTTACTGTAGCTACTGGGATTTCCTGCTGCATGAAATGCCTCCAAGTATTGAAGAGAAGGTTCTCAAGAGGTTAAAAAATATGAAATACAAAAGACATAGTAAGTGAAAATTGCAAATATGACACAATTGCTAAAAAAGTAATTAAAGAAATTATTAATGCTAAAACCAAACATGTTTTGTGTTATACAAGTATATGCCTGGGACTTGCCTATTAACAAAACTGCAATACACAGAAACAGTGAAAATCCCTGTACATTACTAAACTGCTAGAGTGGAAAAACTAAACATGCTTTTTTCCCCCTGTCCGCATTCAGTATAGTAAGTCTGTTCTAAAGACCATCTTTTTTTTAATGTTCTAGTGTCCTGTGTTCCTTGGTTTTGTTTGTGACTATGATTTTTGAGAAAGTGTCCTGGATACAGTTTGTCAGAAGATACTATCACATAGATGATATATGTCACATATAGAAGCTGATAAAATGGATTTGGATTTCCCTTGCTCTGCTGCAGTGTTGATGATGCTTCAGAAAATGTAATCTAAAGGAACTTTCTATCTTTTTATAATTTTAGGTATTTAAGACCACTACCAAAACCTGGTTTTTGGAACGTGCATGATACTAACTCCTCTCTCTTCCCTGCACTGCAAGAGAAATAGTCTGTGTTATGCCACAGTTTGTGAACTGTAGCTTTCATTTTTGAAATGCTATTATTATTTGACTGGTTAATTCAGTTTTAAATGTCCATTCATTTTCAAAATATAAGTGAGTTCTGTTTACCTGATTTCTTACAGGGTGGATGTTGTGGTATATGCTAAGTATATTTATGGTTTAAAAGAATGATGATTCAGCAAACTTACTGCATAATAATCCTTACTTCATTGTTATACTGTAAGTGGTTAAAGCTAAGCGTACATGAATATATAATGTGTTCCTCCAGTTTTGTAGTGTAGTAATACATTATACTGGTGAGCTACCAAGACATTTATTCCAAAGGAAATGCAGACAGTGATTTAGAAATGCCAATAACAATAACGCAATTACAGTTGCAAAACATCTTAGTTGACCAAACAAATCTTTTCTAAATGCACCTAGAATATTTTTTTAGCACATTTAATTAAGTATATATTCAGCATATTTAGTTTAGGACCCAATTAAGCACCAAAAGCATAGGGATATAATATACGGCGCTTGCCTTCCAGGCACTCCAGCTTCAATTCAGCAACAGTTGCATTTGGAGCTATAATACTGCTGCAAAGATGGGAAAGACAATACAAGCACAAGAGGCCATATTGTAAACTGGCACTGGTATCTACAGTAATTATAGCAATCATTCAGATGTTCTAGCAGTCGATACAGCTGAACTTTAGACAGGTTGCAGCTCTTTAATTTATTAATGCAATATTTTTTCTTTATGAATTTCTCAAGTCAGTCTCTTCCTTGTACGTCTGCAATTAGTTGTGTTAGATTCTCTTCAACTTTGTAGGAATGCATCCTCGTGCAGTATTTACAACCATCTTTGAGTCTCCGGTTTGTATATCAAAGTGTCAACATGTCTCAGAGGCAAAGAGCAGAACACATGCAGCGAAAGTGACAGTGACATGAAGTTACATTGCTCCAAACAGTAAATCATGATGCTGAGGAAGCGGAAGGCATTGACAATAAGGTCTAAACAGAAGGACATTTTGACCTACAACATAACACCAGATTAATGACTAGCTGATACTAACTGGCCCTATTTCCAGTGGACGATAAAAAACTGCTGCTGCTATTTGTTCAGCGCCTCCTCTGTGCAGTCTGGGTGCCGGGCAGGACAAGGCAAGAAGCAGCACTCAGTGTGCCAGCCAGGCAGCAGTGACTCCCACCTAGATGGACTTCTAGCTTCCCTTCCAGTGGGGGTCCCCTGCTCACATGCTTTGCCAGCTACCAGCCAATGGTCATATGTTCCTACTGGTGCTTTCCCAGGCATTTGCACATATGCCAGGAAATCACTTGCCTCCTTCTATAAAGAAAAGTAGTGCTGCATGTGCCTGGCTGCGTGTTTCTGCCTGGCTGCCCTTGCTCACAGTCCAGTAGAGCTTCTCCTCAAGCATGGGGATTTTCACAGCTTCATCTTCCCATAGCTGTGGCTATGGCTGTGGCTAATAAAGCTATCAGTTTTCGCATGGTGTCCTTGGTCTAGTGTAAAGCTTTGTATCAGGGTTAAAGAGGCAAGGTGCCTTTGTGGTGGCTGGCACCTGCTGTAGAAGTAAACCCTATCCAGTACTGGTGGGAGAGCTCTCTCTCCAATTCCTGAGGAAATGGAAGCATTGGGCATGGTGTAGCCAACAGCCATGGCTCTGCCACAGAAACAGATCCCACAGTGATGTCTTGTATGAGTACCATGATTTGTGTGTGTTTCAGGATGGGCATCTTTCTGAGATTTTTCTTCATTGCTGACTGATGGTTCCTGTTACAGCAGCATGTCCTTAAACTCCAGCATATGCTTGAGGTTTGGGTTAGGCAAACAATGGAAAAATGCTAAAAGGAAAAACCTCTGAATGTCTCGTAAAGGATTTCTTGCCCTTGAAAAATTGATAGGCTGTCATTTAACCTTGTGGCAACTCTTCAAGCTGTCAATCAGACACTGAACATTTGAGACTTGTGAAGTATGATACAGAGTAACAAAATGGTATCTGCTCATTCAAAATAGTGAGTATTGGATTAATCTCTTGAAGTATGTTGATAACAGATGGAATAAAAGATCACATGGCACAGCTCACATAGGCTATGGTTATCCCCAGTGCCCTGGTCAGTGTCCCTTTTCTCGTTTACTGCCACTGCTAATTAACTGGCACAAGTGCTTGCAGCCGTATGTGGGATGTTGCTGGAAGCCTGCTGACTTTTGGCATACCTCGATGCAGTCACTACCTGTACTGCACTGCTTGTGTCAGTTTTGTGCTGGGGGCCCTTACCAATGGGCTTTTATATTTACCCATTTCCTGTGGGTCACTGCGTCTGCTTCCAAGTGGGAAGGTTCAGTTGCCTCGTCAGAAAACTAGTCAGCTGCTCTGCTTTTGGTCTCCATGCCTGCTTTTCCAGCAGCAGCAGCAGAACCAGTCACATCAACCTGAAAAAGATATAGCAGGTAACATGGAGATGCTGGTCTTCTTCCCAAGTTTGCCTTTACATTTTGCACTTTGTGCAGGTATTTGTTGTGGCTTGGAAGAGGAACTGTGGCTATCTAAGAGGGGGTAGATACCAGGCTGTGACTTGCTTTTCTCTTTGAACATAATGCTGCTGAGATTAGAATCAGGACTTAAAAGAAGATACAAGAATAAGTAACGCTGTGATCTTTCAGAGGATCTTTATTTTCATCTCTATTCCTTCCTTGTGTGAGTACGATGTGGGGAGACTTTGCTCCTTTGTACACCAGTGTTATTTTTCTGTCAGCATTTTGGCATGCAAAATTAGGAAAAAAATTGTCCTAGCATTAAACTAGAGACCCAGGGACTGGGAAATACTCCTGCTCTCTACATGCAGCAGTACAAGGCTATTCTTCAACCTGAAGGGACTATAGAAGGCAACACATTATGTTGGCAATTGTTGCAGTGAACACTGCATCGTCTGGCAAGAGGCTCAGCTTGATGTGGACAAAAAGTGAATTTCTCCTTTGTGCCTACATCCTTAGCTCCCTCGTGATGAAAACAGAACCTGCTTTAATCTTCCCGAGGCTGACGGAAAGATATCTTGCAGACTGCAAGTCAGCAGTTGCTCACACAATTGTTTGGCAAAATCTATTTTTAAAAGTCCATAAATTCCCCAACTAGACCAACTGGGATCTAACAAAAAAATATCGTCACTAATGTATTATCCTTTTAAAGAAAGACAATACTCTCCCCTCTCTTGTGGAAAGCCTGCCTATTTTAAAATGTGAATGCAAAGTGCCTCTGCAAAGTCACGGCAGGCCAGATGCTGCCCCTCCACTCTTGCCTCAGTAGTGCTTTGTGGACCTCCTTATGGTCATGGGATTGAGATGTTTCCCCCCAGCAGGAAGGGTGCAGGAGTCGGGTGGTGAGGGACTGCCAGTGCCAAAGTCCCTGCAGCAACACCTCGGCAGATCTCATGCGAGTGACCTCCTTGGGCGTGCGTCAGCAGGACTGGAAATACAAACTAGGAAATCAGGTTAAGCCTCTTCTCAGTTGCCGTACCCCTGCACATACCCTTCTTTCCTGCTCACTGGAGTGCACTACGTGGGAAGCTTTTGCTGACTGTGGAGTCCACCTCGTAATTTTTTTCCACTTATTAAAGTTGCAGACTCAATGAGTTAAAATTGCCTGTCCCTGCCACTGTTCAAAAAACCTGGGAGATGTAAGAACACACTGTGCGCATGAGTCACCTACACTAAGTACCCTTTGAAAATACAGCCCTGGGCTTTGATGTACAGGCTTGTATTATTTTTCCAATATTTTAAATCATTCACAAGTGGTTTTCAGGCTGACCTGCTGGTCTTTTATGCTGAAAATTGTGCAAGTTACCTCAAGTGAATGTGTAGTGCAGATGTTTATTTAACTCTTTACATGTAAGAATTTCATGTATGAAAGGGTTATTTGTGCATGAATGAGCTTGCACTCCAAACAGAAATTGTTTATGTAAATACCCAAATCTTACTGTAAATCTTCAGTGTGGAAGTCTCCTTTTTGAATTACAGTCCCCCATCCCCCCCAAAAAAACCTAAACCAAACAACCCAAAATGAGAAGTCGTTATGATAGAATTACGGTTTTCAACTTGTATTATTATATGTGCCTACCTTTCGATTCCCAAAGGGGCCAATTTACTAATGTTAAGTATTCTTGCAATAAATGGGATGTGGTAAGGAGAGCACTACATATCTTTTTTTTTTTTCCTTTTTAAACTTAAGAGTTGAATTTCACATGAATAATAGTAACACTGGAGTTCCAAGTGAGTGGGACTTTTTCCTAAACCTCTTACTAATTAGGAATTATCATAAAGCAAAATACCTACATTAATTTGCCAAAGGGAGAATAAAGATTGGTGTATTGCAGTACTCACAGACTTATTCTGGTGGTGCTGCAATGCACAAAACTTCTAATAAATCGGGGGAAATGATGAATTAGACAACAGGCAATTAATGCTAATCTTTCCCTTTGCAGGGTTACATTTTATGCTGGTGTTGTAAGAGCAGAATTATTAGCTCTTCTACTTAGCTTTCAGCCATACTGCATGCAGCATCCTGCAGGATGGTGTAGTAGTCTGTAAAATGCCTCCTCAAAACAATGCCTGTGGATCATGAATTTGGGGGTGATCCTGTAGACAGCAGACAGAGTAAGACTGCTAGGCTGTTGCTGCCATCTCCTTTGTAAACACCTAGTCTTCAGAATGAGAAGATGCTTTCAGAATAGGTTGCATTGTATTCTTGAGCAGCTCATTGTTGAGAGCCTGAAATTTGGATGGATGTGATTCATTTACTGAGGAAAAGAGCTAAACACTTACTAAAGCAAATGGCAATTTTTTATAAAGCTAATTATTCAAATTTTTCTTCATATATGATTAAAATTATGTTAAACTATAACAGAAAAAAATAAAAAAGCCCTATAATTTCTTGTGGTTATAATGGTGTCTGGTTAGCAACATCTTGTTCTTCTGAATACCCAGTGCATGTGATAGAGCATGGGACACATTCAGAGTATTTGTGAAAATCTCTTGATGCAGAGCTGACACATATCATAAAAATAAATAGCTTAATGTGTCTGTATGCATTGTGAATAAGGATTTAATTTTTTTAAGTCCCTATTGTTCCTGGTTTTAATTTTTGAGCTGTTTCATATTGGTATAGACCCAGGCACATGGGACACTATAATAATATTTAGGTAATGAATATTTGCAACTTTGGTTTAATTTCTTTTGCCAGTTAATTTCCGTTGGCAGAAGAAAAGATATGCATATGTAAGTTCTAGTTTTTCTTTTCCTCCCGCTATTCCTCCTTTCCTCTCTCCCTTGCTTCTCTCCCCACATCCTCCCCCATATCTCTTCTATCTCTCTCCCTTGGGTTTGAGGTACAAAATATTTAGTAAATAAATACTACCTTATTGTGTGTGTGTGTAGCTGCAAGGTATAAAGGTATGTAACTCCATATGATCTAACACATCAGTGCTGAGTGATAAAAGCCAGTGCTTCCTGACTTGTGAGACATGGGATTACCAGAAGAGAATAGCCACATTGTTAGGAGTGGAGGTTAAGGAGCTGGTTTAGCATATTGTCATGCTCTATCTTGAAATTAATTTCAAAACTAATTATAGTGCTTGCTTCTGCTGTTCCTTTTCTTGTGAATCTGTCTGCATCCTTGTGTGTGTTTACAGATACATAAATTTATATAAGCATTTTTTCTTCTCCTGTCCCATCAAACACATCCACCAAAAGCCAAGCCCCACAGCACTAGATGGAAGTGTCAATATGCCAAAGGCATTGCTGGTTTCAGTAGCAGAAACAATAACTATCCACATTTGTTTGTGTACCTTTATAGGCCACTGTAAAACAGTTGCTTGTGTTGTATTGTATGTCTGACATGAAGTGATTCAACTATTGCTCTACTCTCATCACCCAGTGGTCACTGGACCATTCAGTGGGCACAGCAAATCATGCTCCTGGTCTAGTCCAAATAGTTGAGCTGGGCCTGGGGGATCCTGGTGTGGGCAGTAAGAAGAGGAAATTGTAGCAGGCTGGAAAGAAAATCTAGATGAGTTTTCAGATGATGTTACTTGGTTGCTGGAGTGCTAGCAGGTTTCTGAGTATGTACAGGAAAATATGAAAGTTCTTCTGTGCCTATATGTGCACACAAGTGCCCCATGGCATGTGTAGGTAATTTCCACAATCTTCAAGACGCTGGGGTATATCCACAGGTCTCAGCCATTGTCCTGTTGGATTCTGATGTGCAAAGTCCAGTGGTGAGCTCCACACTGGGCTGTGCCAGTTCCTACTGAGACAGTGGGAAGCCAAAAATGGCCCACAGAAGGGAACCTTCTGTAACCCCTTAGTCCGTAAGTCTCTCTGGGGAATATCCTGGACATGAGCTTTTCAGTGAAGGAATAGGCAGATTTTGAAGGTGTAAGAGGCAGACACAGCCCATTAGGTTTCCCTAGATGAGTAGCTCTCCTTGCAGTACATTGAAGTGGCTGAGGGAGGAGAGTGAAGATTTCTGTAGCAGATCAGAGTTTCTCTGCCAGCAGCTAAATCCCATATGGGAGCATCAGCTGCAGTTCCAGACAGGAGTGGAGTCCTGTGGCTGCTGAAGAGATAGTGTTAGTTCCAGCCTTAAGATTGCTGAAACTCCCCACAGGGCTTTCCAACCAAGAATAAATCTGTTATTCCCTGACACAAACTGCTGAAGCTGGGTCTTCCCCATCTGCACAGTGCCCCTTTTTCCCCTTAACAGAAATAAGGCGTCTCTTGCCTTCCAGAGCTCCTGTGGTTCAAACAGGAACTGGCATTTTCCACTGGGTTAGGTTTTGTGAGCTTCACATATTCTTTTTATTATATTCTGCTCTGCAGAACTGCTCAGGAGATGAGGGACATTCCTTCCAGCTGGATTTGCATACCTGCCTATAGTAGGGTCCAGCATTGCTTGTTGATTGTTCACCCCCCATGTTACTTTGCATTTGTTAGCACTGTAATTTGTGCTGCATCTTAAAAATCACTGCAGTGCTCGCTGTGAAGGTGCCCCATAGACGTTGATACTGCAATTTTTAAGGAGCAAAGATCATGACGTTTTTAAATGTTCATTTAGGATTCTGATTTAAAGCCAGAAGAAAAACCCCCAAAAATCAAGTTAAAGCAGGAATAGTTACATGCTAGAATAGCTGCAAATGGTAAATCATACACTTAGTTACGTTTGATTGAGAGAGTTTATAGCTCATGTGAGCAAAATGTCTAGCCCCAGGCACTGTGCGGGTAGTTACTGCGCAAGCATACCACCTGCAGCCATGCCAGAATAACCAACCCCCCTGATACCACAGCATTTGCTGTCCTGAATAGGAATTGGAGGTCATGCCAGATTGCGTTGCAGTGCAGTGAAGTGGACTAGAAAGAGGCCACCCACCTCATTTGCACTTGTGCCTTACAGTAATCGGTGCTTGAATGTCAGTGGGTGGTGATAAAAGGCTAATTTACTAACCCCCAGTGCTGTGTGCACCCCCTTTCTGCACATGTGGTGGAGATCATAAAGACTGCAAGATTGCCCACTGTACTGAGGCCTCCAAGTTATTTTTTACATTTTTTTTTTAATTACTATTATTATTTAATCTTGTATGCTCCAGTTGAGCTACATTAATGGATTTAGAATACAGCGTGATCTTAGGAGAATTCCACTACAATAGATAGATAGTTGGATGGACGGACAGACAGATGCAAGTTTAAAGCACAAGAGGATTTGCATATTTAGTTCTGCTTTACAGCCTCCTTTAGAGAGTGGGATTAATGATCTGCTAAATTATCACAGTTGAGAGTCTTCAGCATTAGTGTGAATGCGTATCCTGCTAGAGCTAGTTTTACAACTTTTCCAAAGACATTTACAAATCTTACTGGGGGCGAGGAGGGACGGGAGGGGGGATATCTGGTTGTTGATAAAGCAGCTGGTGACTAAAGGAGAAAAATCAGAAAATCGTCCCTTTTCTGGCAGGTCTAAGAGCCTTTCCATCACCCACTGCATGCATTTACAGTGAGAGAAGGAAGAGTGTTCTCCAAGGACTGTTTGCTTTTTGAGTACCCGAGATGCTGTGTTAAGCACTTAACTGCAAGTTGGCATAGAGAAATGTCTTTCAAAAACATTTATTTAGAAAGGAAAAAAAAAAAGCTCATGAAGGCAAGCGAACTTAAGATGCCTACCACACCTTTTGGTCCCTGATTTTAAAGATTTTAAAGCGGTGTGCTTGAGCAAAGTGTGCTGCAGAAGATCTGGGGCAAATGCCACTACTGACTGAGCCAGCACCAGCCTCATAAACTTCCCCTTGATCTAGCCATTAAAGGAAAGAACATTACTTGGCATATTTCTTGGTTACACATATTGCATTCTTTGGTCCCATTAAATAATAATGAATAATAAATGGTGTAGTTTGGAACAAAATTCTGCACAGCTCAGTAAGAGTAGAGGGCTAGCATACCTTCTGCCCCTCATTTGAGTGCATCCCAGAGCCCTGCCTAGGATTAGAGGCCTTAGAAAAAAGCAGGGAGCCATTTCCAGCCATTTCAGTGTTGTGTAACACGGATTTTGACATATGTCAGTAGAAGAGAAAACATGCTTGGGCTGCAGTGAGGTAGGAAAAAAGGGTGCTGGCTCCTGATACAACACCAGGATGTCTCCCCACAGCATCCGATCTATACCCTAGAGGTGATTCTTCACAAGAACAATGCAGGAACTGGGGCCATGTAATTTTAGGAAACAAATTTATGCTTCTAGAGTTATCCCACTTAAGGACTAAAGAGCATGATTGTTTTCAGTTCTCTGTGCAGTGAAGAGAATGAGACAGGTATGTCCATCAAGGGATTCAGTTTTGACTGACTCAAGAGGTGCCAGCTTACATCCACTGACTGTAGGCAACCCAGCCTCTGTATTCCTTTAGCATAATAGCCAAGAGAGCAGCTATTAATGTAATACTCAAGAGACCCACAAGTGCCAGGGAAGGAATGTCTTTCTGTTATACAGTTTTCCTCTCTGCTGAGGGTGTCTTGCTGAGTGAGTGAGAGAGATCATCATTCTTGGTATGCTGGGACTTGATCCAGTCACCCCTTTCTGTTGTCTTCTGGACAAGGGCTGGGTGAGCAGCCTCTGCAGCCGGCCTGAGCTGACTGCTGGCAGCCAAGTACCAAACACTTGCCCTTTTCTCCTTTCATTTTGAATGCCCTGGCTTCATCAAGCTTGTTCAACACCATCCTTTTTGGCTTAATGGGAAGGCCATATGGGGATATGTCAGGTGCTCACTGACAGTTTAATGTTATAGAGATAAACATTTGCTGGACACTTAGTAAGATTCAAAATCCAGATCTGCTCCTCAGGGGACAAAACTTGCTGGTTTAGGAGGTACAGATGGAGTGTGCTGCAGTTTATAAGGACAGAGATAATTCAGGAAAATAAAGCAAAATTAATTTTGTCACTATTTTTCCATTTTCTTTTAACTTCCTCTAATGCTGTGTTTCTCGTTCATATTTTTGTTTTACTGATTTTGCCTTTTTCCGCTTGAATTCCGTTACTTCATACAGTAGTTCTTTTCTTGGTTTCCTTTTCCTGTCCATGCCCTCTCCCCAAGCTGATGCACTTTATAAGCCTTGCACAGCTCTTCTCATCTCTTTGTGGTCCAGCTGTTCCCAGTGCCTTCTCTGAAGAGCTGTGTGTCCAGGCTGGCAGCTGCCAGAGCTTTCCCATATTGCGAGATGCACCCTAGTAGAGCCAGAGAGTAGGACATGAGTGGTCTTGTATCACTGGGGCTCTGGCAGGATAACTTTATACTTGTCAAGAAGGATGTCTTAACATCTCTTGTAGCTCTGCAACAGATTTCCCTTCAGCTTTTGTTTAAACAGGATATTTGTACCATTTCCTTGGTTTGCTCAGCACCAGCTCATACCCTGCTGCTGGACTGTACTTGATGTTATTAATTATATGTATTTATTTAGCATCCTGGAACACTAAGGCACCATTGTGCAGGAAACTTTACACCCACAAGCAGAAAAGGCAGCGCCCTCACTTGAAAAAGAAAACAGCAGACAGCTGTATGGGGAGTTCATATTGGTTCCCTCTGAGCTGACCCAGCCTGTAAGTGGTGGGTACAGGAGTGGTTCATAGGATACAGAAGAGGTTGTTTTTGTTCTCTAGGTCTGGCCATGGGCACTTTGTCAGTGGGTTCATAGCACAGGCATTTACAGCTGGAGCTCTTGACTCTCCTTACATTTTCATTGGTTTTGGCATCTCTCAAGACCTACAACAACCAGTTCTGTCCCTTTTTAAAAGCTTGATCTCTCACTGCAGTTTCTCTAGTATTTCCTTCCCTTCCTTTGCCTACTGCAGTTTGCCTGGTTTTGCCCTTCCTGCTGCAGATCCTTCCAGCTGTGCCACCTTTACCTATGCCACCAACTCCCCTCGAGCTCCACAGCTAGAGTCCCTCCTCCTGTCTCACCTCTCCCCTGTCTCTCTGCTCCTCCTCTTTGCCCAGGGTAGCCACCTCCCTGCAGCACCAGAGGCAGGGAAGAAGCAGGAAGCGCTGGTCAAATAAAGGGAAAGTCACTCCACATGCCCCCCCTGCCAGAACTGGTTCCCTCACCCTGGAGCCAGCTTATGAAGAATGGGGGGGATCTCTATGCTCCTGTAATCCCCAGCACCCAAACTTCCCCTCTGCAGAGAGTGGGCCGAGAGATGCTGGTGGGGCAGGAGGTTTTCCACTGCGAATGCAGGGAAGTAGCCTGTAACGCCAGCGCACCTTATGCTGGCGTAAAACTATCTAAGCCAAAGTTCAGGTGAAGGGCAGCCATGTAGCCAGAAAGTCATGTGGCTCTCATGTTGGTTAGTATGTCACTTTGAACAGCTCTTATCTGATATTATTATGACTAACCTGGTGCTGACAGCATGGAACAGATTACAGGAGCCATGTGATGATTATTTAAGGCATCACTGAGTGTAACACGTGGCTAATATTAACCCGCTCTTTCCAGGGCAGCTCTGTCTCTGTGAGCTGCACCCGCAGCAGTGCCCGGCCCAGCCCGGCAGTGCTTGTCACTGAGCTTACCTAAGGTGCCATATATCAGACCAAACTGGTTTTTAATCGTTCTGCTTTAATGTGGCCTTCCAGTTCGGAGCACTTCTGACTGCTTTTGTTTCTTGTCTTGTTTGATTTTTGTCTCCTTTCTTTAAAAAAAACAATAAATAAGGGCTCAGTTGTGACAGGTGCCTGTGTTTTGTATTATTTCCTGTGGCAGCACATGCCAATAAAATTCAGGAGCCCTTTTGTTTTGTTATAGTTGATCTTTAAAGTTATTGAGAGCGACGCTGAAGTCATAGTTGGCAAAATAGACCACACTGTTCTACATAAATGTCAGCAGCGCCAAGGCGATACTTTCCACGAGGTAACAATTCGTGTGATGACGGGGAAGGCGAGGCAAGCGCACATATTGTACCCTTTAAACAGGCTGACACCTGCACGGGGCATTTCGAAAACAATGCCAAAAATGCAGCATCGTATAAAGCAGGACAGTGGCCCTGACTGTTAAAACACTTTGACAGATGTGTTAAATGCTCTGGGTGAGGATATAGAGGAAAAAGCTTGGGCTTCCAGTGGAGAGTGGTTTGCCGGCCCCAGGGCAGGCTGAGGGGGCCGGGTCATGGCAGATCTCCTCATGGCAGTTAAAAGTCCAACGTGTGTAAATTCCACACCTCATGGTCATGAATAGCGTTACTCATGTGGTAACATGGACAGTAACGTTACACCAGCTGGAGTGTTACTGGAGCTGGAGCTGGAGTTACTGGAGCTGGCAGGATGGGGGCTGTGGCAGGTCTTACACCAGCCCACCTGCCTGCTCTCCCCTCAGAGGAGCTCTGAGCCCCACTGTTGGTGTCCACAGGAGCAGGGCAACAGAAAGTTTAGGCTTTGGGATTGGCTTCCCTTTGCACAAAGGGAAGATGAAGGAATATGAAATCAGCATTATCGGGGCTGTGAAAGCCTCTCCCAGGGCTGTGAAGCCAAAGGAGGTTTGGTTACTGGCTTGATAGGGAATCAGGAGGAAGCCCAACAGAAAGGTGTTGTGTGAAAGAGAAGGCATGTCCCTTCCCTGGCCCTATACTAGTGACCTCAGCCTCAGGAAAAAAAGATGAGGGAGAAAGGCCAAGGAAGTCTGGAGCAGAAACACACATTTGGTATGAACCCTTCCCTCCGTTATAAACTCTGATCCGAACCCAACTGCCATCACAAGGATTAAGGACTACAAAACATGGTTGAGGCTAATTACTAGTGTGACTCGAAAGGCCCAGAAGCTTTAGGAAAGGGCCTCAAAAATCCCTCAGATGGGTCACTGAGCACTCTTTGTTTAAATTTAGAAAAAGAAGGAAACAAAAGAGAAACAAACCCCCCTTGGTTCTACCGACAGCACATGGACAATTGAGTATGTTGACAGAGAGCATCCATGTGGGATTTGTACTGCTTCAGGGAGGGAAACTGCAAAAGCACAAGGATGTGTATGCTGGTGTGGGGCTTTGCTTCCTCCTCCAGCCGACTGCAAAATGTAGAGCTGCCGGGGCAGGAAACAAGAGAAAACTGATTGAACTGCATAATGGTAACACTTGTAGTAACAGCAGTAGTACTGATTCCCTGCGAACTTTGGTCAGTACCAGGGCCCAGCCCTCAACGTGCTCAGGCTTGCTGGTCAGTTCACCCTGCCTACATGTATCATAGTTGCTCTGTCTGTAAAACACAACTGATAAACTGTGTGATGAGCTCAGATCATCACTATTTTGCATTGTTTGGAGATCCTTGATTAGAAAGTGCATGGAAGGCCATTACTTTATTCTTTTCTTGAACTGAATTATGTTTGGAAAAAAACTGTTTTCTGAAGAGACTCTATGAAATGTTTGTCCTAATGCTCATTTATTGTGAGTGGCACTGATGGAACTGGTGCTGCTGTGAAGCAGATGTATCTGTGTAATAGTTTACTTTGATAGCTCCTTTAAGAGGCTTCATAATCTTTATATTTTACCATTGGGTTTGGAGTTTTATGCTCCTTTAACAGGTGTGTTACTTTGATCAGATGTTTTCATTTTAAACTATTGACTTATGAGCACATGCCCTGCAGGGATTGATGTGCAGCAAATTGATTCCTTTAAAAAGATTTATTCTTATATTCTCTTTTTGTTTAGTGTAGGAGTTCACTAGAAAACATAAATGATTGATAATGGCAGTTCATGAGTAAAAATGAAAGTGTCCCACAATTAACCTTTGTTTCCTTTAGTTTAAAAGCACATCTGTAGAAAGAAAGTAAAGATGGGAATACATGTAGAAAATTCCATTCTGAAATCAGACAGCGTTTAGTTTTCCGTGTTAACATTTAACAAAACCAGCTTTTTAAACATTCTTTCTCCATTCAGCAGCCACTATTGTTCTTGCACTCTTTTATTGTTCAAAGAGTTCAAGCTATTTGAAAAGGATGTGTACAAAGATTACCTTAAAATGACTCATTTTGAAAGCTCCCTACCTGATGAATTTGTCCTATTGGAACCAACATCCATTTTAACTGAATCCACTGAAAAAGCTCAATCTGTTCAGGCTGTGAGATCAAATGCAGCAGCAGAGTCCTGTCATGAAAATAGCTTGTGTAATCAGTGGAATATAAATGGCAACAGCATCTTGTACTCCCTTTTATGATGGTGGAAAGAGAAGGAATTCAGTGGGCAGCCATATGACCAGGTCCTGCATGACTGAGAAGCTCACATTTTTGCACTGCACTGTGGCACAGGATCTCATGTGGCCAAGAGGAGGTAAATTGTTCCTGTGCCTTGTGACCAGAATCTGTGTCTGGAGGAAGAAGCAGAATAAAGGACCATTATTTCAGAAAGGCATTAGAAATCTGCGTGACTGCTGGAAGCATTGATTAGCAAAATATTTTCTCACAATGACTAGCATCCTTCTGAAAATAAGAATGGGGAAGCTGCTTGAAGTAAAAAAAACCTGCATATAAGTCTCAGCAGCTTGTAGTTTTAAAGCACTGCCTATGCCAACGGGAGAGGCAAGGACATGACAATTGCTGAAGGTTTAATACAAAGATAAATTTAAAGCAGCTTTATTCTGTGTGTGAGCCTTCTACGTGAATGCATGATTTGTGTTGGTGCCAATGTGGGTGGCATTTATTAGACTGGTTTTAGACCAGTCTGTGTTGCTTCATGAAATGAGTGTGATGGGGTCAGGTCAGTTCTCTCCGCATGATAATCCACATCATAAAGGTACTGTAAATGATTCAGCATGGTTTAGTATTATTTTCAGCCACTGCCCAGGAGAGGCCAGGAATGAGCTAGCATTAAGAATGAATTGTCCATGCTTCCTACTCTTATGTAACTGTGGGTTCAAGTCACAGGGAAGTACATCAGGAAAAAAAGTACAGCCTCTTAGATTACTATAGATTACTTGTCTTCCTTAAGGAAAGGTTGTGAACCAGGGTGGAGGGATTAGGCATGGGCTACAAATGCATCTGGTTTTCAGAAAGCACATCAGAGCTTCTCAGAGAAAATGAGTATGATTCTGCAAGTTGCCAGGACTTCTATGAAAGGCGCTGAATACCCTCTGCTTCCAACAGTGATCAGGAATGTTTCCTCCATTTTTGTTAGCAGTTGGCATGTTGAGTTTGCACTTTTAATTTCTAAGAGGATATAACGTGTTAACTTAAAGCCAACAATTCAGTTGCAGGCAGATTATTGTTGCAGTTGGTAGCCACTGTGATTTTTTTACTGCTTTGTTCCTCTTTGATCTCTTATTAAGGCACCTTTACAACATTAATTTCATAAAATTGTTGTTTGAGGCCATACCAAACTGCCATTTTATTCTTTTGTCATCCTCAAAAGGGTCTGAGTAAGTTCCTGATGTAGATAGCTATGTAGTTTTTGAAGTGATTGTAGAAGGCTACAAAAAGGCAGACTGGGATGTAGGATTTCAGAAAGGAACAGACCAGAAGGAAAGAGAGAAAATGCACAAAAAGAAGAAACTGTCATTCCTAATTGTCTAAGTTTCATTTAGGCTGGACTCATGGCTTATGGTTGCTCCATTTTGTTTTGTAAAAAAAACCCAAACCATAATTATTGTGGAGTTTTACTTATGAGCCAGGAAAAAAAAGGAAAGAAGCAGAGCTCTGCTGTTCAGACTTGGCTAGAGAGTCCAGCCAAGACCAGAGAGAAACACTGCCAAACACTTTTCCATTGAAGAGTTTTCTTGAAGCTTTAAGAGTGGAAGACCAGAGTATTGCAGAGAAAATTGCTAATTCCTGCTCAGGGCACTACTCACTTCCCTGCACTTAGGACCATCCTGTAGACATGGGCTGGGTGTCTGTCAAACTGAGGCTGGGTTCAGTGGCTGTGTTTTGAGTGCTGCCCATGCACAGGGACCATTTGACTTGGGACTGAAATAAGCAGTATCTGCTGGATTTTCTACATGCGTTTTTAGGAGTTTTAAAACCTTGGTGTTCCGCATTGCTGCAAAAGGACTGTTTCAGCCTGTCCCTGGGCAGTAGGAGATCCCACGTGGAAAGCTCAGTGGTGTTCATGTTACCATCTCATGACAGAGGTTATGCTATCAGCTATAATGTCGTACTAGTACAGGCCCCATACTTGGGCTGTTCTTGCCAGAAATGTTAGTATCTTTTTTTTTAACTCATTCTTCAGCAGTTACATTCTCCTTCCAAGTACAGATACGCTTCTTTACTTACAGGCTTTTCTCTCCTTTAGGACTGCACAATCCCCATTATTTTAGAGGAGTCTGTGTTCCTAAAAGAGGAGAAAAAATTGTTTATTTCTGGTTTGGGTTTCTTTTTGCTTTGATATATAAAGAAATGCCATGGAAATGGAGTTCATTATGTTAATCCCATCTCTAAAAATGCTGCTGTGCTGCAGGCCTTTGTTGTCAATAAAATGTCAAGCAATGGCATGTACAGCATGTAGTGCAGGCTTCAAAATGCCGCAGCTGTAGGACTGTGCTGTGTTTTCTACACAAGAGCTGAGAAATATGGGAGGGATTAATATCAGGTGCAAGCCCAAGTGTTAATACCATAAACCAAAGTGAAAAAAAAAAAACCCTTTACAAAGAGTTTTCTTCAGCATATTTGTAAAGACTGGTTGTCATTCTTCACACTTTGAAAGACATGTGTTTATAGTTCGTAGTTTACCCCTAGATTACCAGGGAAGTTGATGTTCTACTTTGCTTTCTCAAAGGGGCAATTATCTTCCTGAGTGTTAATGCCAGCATACAGCCTAGTAGGTTCAAAGAAGGGCAAAATCTAAAAAGTTGGGACTTTTTGGTCCTCTAATGTAGTTATAGCCATTAATTTATAATATGGGACGAGGTAAAATACCAGAAAGCAAATTGCCTTTTTAATATCAACAAGAGGGATTTTTCTTCAACACTGACCCATTTTATGAAATTGTGGATTTTGTGCTATAAAGGACCTGATGCTTTTTTAGCACAACTGTAACCAGTTTGGAGGTCTCCCCTCCTGTTGTGTGGGCATGCCTGGGATGCATTAATAATATGACCCTCACCAGCAGAAAACAGCAGGGAAAATATTACTTTCCTGAGATGTGTTTTTATAGGTGTAATACGGAGACGAAAGCACAGCACCATTTTTCATTCTCCTAAGCACTAAACCCAGGAAACTTTGCCAGAGCCTCATCACGGGGTAAAGAGGGTAATGACTGTGAGCAGGTAAACTACTCCAGCCCTAATTCTGAAATAAGTATCACATATTGTTTCTTAGACATAGTCTCCTGAAAACATTTCTATTTATTGGAAGAGTATCACCATGTTTTCTTCCCACACAGCATTGACACAGTGCCAGCTACTGGTATGCATTAATACCAGGTCTACATTATGGACACAGTTTCTACTGATTTTCAGGAAAAACTAAATATATTGGAATAAGGACTGGCCACACTATTCAAGTAAAACTTTTAAAACCAGTGGTTTAGTTTAGGACATACAAGGGGTGAGGGTTGTCATGTGGAAGTTAGAGGGATGAGGGATGATGGCTGTCATTTCAGGTCTGGTAGGAAGGTCTAGCTTAATCCGTGAGTATAGCATTTTCGTTTCCATGTCACTTTCACACTGACTTCAGTGACTGGATGTCAGAAGAAAGAGACGTATTACTATTATTACTGGGTACTGGTGAACCTCTGTGTCCTTCCCACTGTACTTGCCTGGACCGAGCTTTGCCATCTGTCTGCACAGGGGCCAGGCACTCTGCTGTGCAATTCCATCCACCTCTCCCTGGAGCAGCTTTCCTAGGTTTCACATAATTACGGTTGGTATCTCTCAAAAAATGTTGCAAGTTATGTTTTATGTTCCTTTTTGACACCTCGTGACGGGGTTTCTTTCAGCAAATCACCATGTGCAAGATGTGGAAAGATTGCATCTGTAAAATTAATTTCATTTGTACTTAGCCAGGTGTGGGTATTAAGAAACAACCAAAATCTGGCATCATAAATCCTTTTCCAGGACCAAAAAAATGCTACTACCGGCATCAGGATTTCTGTTGTCTTCCAGGCTCTTTTTGTTGTTTCACTGAACATGCTGTTGCTGCCAGGTTCCTCACAGCCATTCTCGTTTTGTCTGCTGCTGTTTTGTGTGCTGATTCAGTAGCTAGAGGAGTATACCCTCCCTCCGTCCCTCTTTTCTTCCCTTTTTCTCTCCTTTCTTGTCCTCTTTCTCCAATATGGGGGCAGACAACCAGAAAAATACTTCCGTCAGCACATAAAGAGGTTGCACTTGCAACCAGCTCTGCATCTACTGATTCTGTGACAGTGTTTTATCAAGCCTCATTTTTTTTTCCACTGTGGGGAAAAAAATTACTCTTTTTATGTGTAATATCAACAGGGATACTGTCTTTATGTGCAGATTGGGAGGTTACAGGTAGCTCAAAACAACCTGCACCTCCAGAAAAATAATTTTCTACTGGGAGGAGGATCTGTGTTTCGCACAACGAGCCAGGGCTGTTGACAGGGCTTCAGTGGGTGGTGTGGTCTGCTGAGCTAAGTTTGGCAACAGCGCAGGACTTTCTAAGAGTAGGTATAAGGATGAAGAGGTGCCACTGTTGCAAAGAGCCCTTGTGACTCTACTGACATTTCTACTTGGAAGAATCCCATTTTTAAGGGTGAGAAATAGTTTAGTTTGTCTGCTTGGCCCTCTGTGCTATGTTCCTAGCTCACACTAATGCCAGTCGTATCAGATCATTCTAATAATAAATGTGACAGCTCTGAGAATTCGGATTTTTAAATCGTGGGGGTTTTTTTTTGTTTGTGTTGTTTTTTTTTAATGTGATGTGTTGCAACTTCAAACCAAAAGAAGTTACTAGTAGGCTTAACCAGGTTCCAGGGCAGTACTTCAGCCACAAAAGCACCTAGTCTGCACCTGGATTTGAGCCAGGGAGTACATCTGCTATATATCTCTGAGAGTAAAACAAAAGTATCCTGTGCTGTGAGATTGGTATCAGCAGGGTCCCCTGTTTCCAGCCATGCACATTTGCTCTAAGTCATGAAATTAATTAATGGAGAAAATTTCTTGTAAAATAGAGCAGCGGTTCTGATTTACATGACTTCTGTGCATTTGCAAGTATTTTTCCCCTTATGGCTAGAGCTGTATTAACAGGTTTTGTTCCGATAGATGAACCAACACTAATGTATTAAGCAGCTATCTCGGGGATCCAGTCTCTGCAACAACTCTGGCATTCCCTCCTGTTTATTTGCACCGATCCAGATGCCCCTTCTCTGTGCTGTCTCTCTCCCCCAGCTTAGCCTACTAAGCAACCTCTTGGTCGCTGCAGTGAATCAGCACTTCTGTCAGGCTCGTCCCTCCCGTACGCTGCCTCGGAGCACGATGGTGGTGCGGAGCGCAGACCCTGCCTTGACTCCTTCGCCACCAAAGGAGCAGGGCTCAGCCCTTAAGGCAGTTTTCCTGCAGTTCTACAAAATAGCAAATAGTAGATTAAAAAGTCGCACTGGCTTTTACTTCCTTTTAGGAGGAGCAGCTTTTTGCTTGGGGTGATCCAGAGGGTATTTACAGCCCCGTTTAAAGCACTGTGTGGCATTCAGATAGTTTGTAATATGTGTAAGCAATATACTAAGAAACAAAAGAAACTGAAACTAGACTCACTGCACTTGGAAAATACGGACCTTGTAAGATTCACAGATCTTTGAAAATCTTGAGAAGCTCTCTGAAAGAACTGCAGAAAATAAGCAAAAATCCAATAAACACATGAGCTCTCTTCCCTCTCCAAGCTTCTTTGCAAATCCTTTTTTAGGTCATGCTACCTACAAAAGAAAGGAAGAGAAGCAAGTTCTTGTATTTATTTCATTACAAGGAGGATTTTCAAACCCAGGAAGGCCCCTCACTTCAAGGTAACCCCTACTCCTCCCGCCAGAATATACTCTCTCTGCCTTTGGGAATGTTCCCCAGATTATTTGTATCTTCTTCAGTCTGGAAATACAGAGCAAGAGTGTGTTTGCAAATTCTTTGCTTGGGATGAATAATACTTGAAACCACAGCTAATTCACTGAGCTAGTTGGTGAATAAGGTGTTACTGAATTAAGGGCTCAGAGCATGGCCCACAGGAAAAGGTAAATCCTGCTTCCTTGGAAACTGTGGTAAGGCTGTTGTTGATGGGGTTGCAAAAGGGCAGGATCAGGCTTTGTGTCAGCTTTGAATAAATTTTTCTTAAATGGTAAGGGAAATAAAAATAATTTGCTTCCAAAAAAAGTTTTGTCATAGCCAGTACAGTAGCAGTATGCAGCAGGATTCAGAGGTCCTGAGTGTATTGTTGTTGTTTCATCCATGCATATTTTTTCTCCTCTTACTTTCAATTCTGAACTCGGAACTTGGGTTAGATCCTTTGTGTGCGTTTTCATCTGTGGTTCTGGAGGCATTGTTTTCCTTAGCTTCCATTGATGTAAACAGTTAAATAACTGAGGGAACTGGAACCATGTAGTATTACTCCTCTTCATCAGACAGTTGGTGCTTTGCAGGCCTAATACACAATATGTTGATTAGTGCTTTTGTTACATTAAGGAGTTTATTTTTACCATACACCAGACCTACTGTAGATTAGTCTCCTGCATGCAGTTCATTAGATGTCTTGGATGCGGTTTTCAAAGTGATGTCAACCTTGCCCTGGCTTGGGAACTCAGTCCTGCAGAAAATCACTGTACCATTTATACGTGCAATGCCTGTCATCTCAAGTAAGACACTACGGGCCTCCAGAGTTGAAAACATGAGCTCCTAGTCTTAGCTCTGAAGTGTCAAAGGTCTCTGGGTAGTCTTGCCTCCCTCTGTAGGTCATGCGTAGATTGCCCCACAATATACATTGATCAGTGGAGTGCTGGACACCTCAGAGGGCATTTGCATATGCCCATTTCATACCTTGTATGCTGGTGTGTTCTTGCTTCTGCTGTGCAAGGAGTTGTATGAAAGAATGAGTGCAGGTGTTGGCCCATGAAAGGTTGTGTGAATATAAATGGAGTCTGTATTTTCAAAAGTGGGCCATTGTCTTGAGGATTAAAGGGAAACTTGATCATCCGGTTATTGCCTGCAACTGCATAGCCTGTGAATACACCAAGTATCCACATTTAGTGGTATGAGTTTGTGTTTTTTTAAGGTGATGGTTTTGGAGAGGATTATCTTTTATTTTTCTTCTTTTTTCTATTTACTTTATTAAGCCAATTAAAAATGTTCAAGACTAGGAGGTATTTTTGCAGATCTTGTGATCCCATTAGTTGAACAACAGGGTGGTAAGTGAAGAAAGAAAGCAGACCAATGGATAAATTGTGTAAATAAAATACAGAACTTTTCGTCTGGTAGCATCTTGCTGAGCAGTCTGATTATTGACTACCCAGCCTGTTCTGCTGATACAACCAACATAAATTCATCTTTGCTGCTTTTTTACCAATGCTAATGCCAAAGAACAAGAGGAGCTCTAGAAAAGGAGAGTTGGATTCAATTCTGGTTCATGAATCACATACTGAATTGTCAGGAAAGGAACAAATTCTGCCCCAATTGCCACTATAACTATGATAGGTTGTACTCGTGTGCCTCAGGGCAGAATATGGTCTGAAATGAAATAGATGAGGTCAAAATCTTTTTTCATTGATCACAGAGAAGGCAGTGAAGCTGTAGAAGCAAATGTGACAGCAAAATATTGTCAGCAAGGCCGTTCCTCTTGCCGGTGATGCATCACAGCAGAAGGAAGGCTGTTTGATTTTCAACCTCCATGATGTTTTGGTCGGGTTGATAAAAAATATAATCTTTCTGTAAGCAAGCAAATTGAACTGAAAGTAAGACACAGTGACTGACACTAAGTTGCAAGATGCCATTTATATAAAAAAGTCTTTTTTGCATGGGAAAAAAAAAAGTATTTTGGTTTTGTTGGGAAAAGTATTAATATTTATTTTATTTTTATTTTTTTTTTTTAATATTTTTAGGATCTTGCAAAAGGCAGACCAGGAATGTGATTCCAGGAATAATCTTCTTTTATTCCATCGTATATTCTGCAGCCCATTCCATAAAGATGGCAATAATAAAAAAGCAAGGGACACAATACGAGAAACAACTTTCGTTCTGTTAGGGCTTCATAGAAGAGATACTGAAGCAGCAAAGAGCTGAAAGTGTTTTCTGAGAAGTGTTGACCTCCTTTTGTGCCACTTACTGTGAATTAAAGCTGTGAGTGAGAACTAGTTTGGGCATGTGGTACAGCACTTACAGCAACTGCTGCCAAGGAACAAGATTTGTGTTTCTAAGGAAATGCAACAAAAGAAAATGGTTTAAGAGGCAGTGGCTGTCACTGTGTTAAAAAAAAAAAGTGTCTGTGTACAGATAGGAAAGAAAGGCCGAATTGGGTTATTCTATAACGCAGGTTAGTGTGCCTGTGAATTCTTGTAATGTGAGATTCAAAATCAAACGACCATGGATCGTGTAGGGTTTAGCGTATCTCATACGGAGTTTACAAAGTTGAGCTAGCTAAAAGCAGTTGTGACCTCCTCTGTGCCTGTGATTGACTGTTGTTGTTTGTCATTCTTGCAGGCATTATTAGCAAGAATAGCAAGAATAGCAAGAAGGAAACTGGGGTTTTGTGGCTTCTTGGAACTCCTTTCTTAGCAAACCAAAAGGAAAAAATCTTCAGCACATCTAAACCAAGGCTGCCAGATGATATCACTTACCACTACCTTTAGTGTTATAAATATCTTAGGACATGACATCCACTCACTGATTTGTAGCAAAGACATTATGAGAATTGTTCATGCACTGAAGTTTAATTAAGGGATGAAAACCATAGCAAAGCACCAAGGAAAAATATTGCTATATATACACAGTGTCTTAACTGGTTTTTTTCCTCCCCTGGGTTGAAAAGGGAACCACCTGTCCCTTTTGCTGATGTCAGACTGCTCCCTGGAGATACAATGCTGTTGGAAAGCACATGATATTGTATATATTTACACCAAGCTCATATCTGATTGAGATTGGGCTACAAGACCCGTGAGTTCACAAGTTTCTTCATCATACTCTCATGCATTAAACATGTGTTTGAACTCTGGCTTGAAAGCTGTGTGATCTTATGATAGACGTATTTATGTAATAGTTAAATGAATGATCATGTGCTCTCCAGCTCCTTTTCCATGCAAATGCAAAGGAAATTGAATATTATAATATTTCAGTGAGATGTCCTCAATAACAAATTACTGTTTAAAATAACCAATATTTGTGTGTATATCAATTGCCTAGCAGTTATTTTTGTCTGCTATTTGCATGATATGGAAAAGAGTTTTTCTAGCAAACGTTTTAAGCTACTTGGTGCTGCTTTCCTTTTGGAATGATCACAAGGGTGCACATTTAGGGACGTATTTTCCATCTGTTTTTTGAAGCTGGCAAAGCGCATAATTTGGAATAGAAAAGAAGAAGCCTGAAAGTACCCATATTTGAATTAGTATGTGTTTGAGCCATTCTAGGAATTCATACTCTGTAGCAGTTGGTAAAAGTGAAGGACTGTATTGTGCCCTTGGATGCAGTATACAGGCAGTGCTCATGGCCAGTGGGAGCCCTGTGTGCACTCCCAGGGGCAACATCAGGGCCCCTGAGAGCTTTACTGCTCCGTTAGCGAGGCAGAACCTGAGACGATAAGGAGGGCTGTGTGATCCCCAGCTGTTCAGTGTGGTTCTAGAGTATGCGTGTTTGTTTAAGATGGATCAGAGTGCTTGTGCATCTCTTCATACGCCTTGAGAGAAGTGCCTGCGAGAGGGACCCACTGAGTCTTCTGTCCCCTGTAGTGGTGGCCTGGGGCTGCCAGTGCACCAGCCTGTGGGCTTGCTCAAGTGTCCTTTTGAATTTATATGAACACGGGATCTTTGTAAGCTGAAGTCAAACTTTGCTATGGCTCTATGATCCATCTATGGCTTGAGGCCTGAGTTTCCATGCAGAGCAGTACTGCCGTAACGACGCTTCTTTTTGGAGTGGGGGTCTTTACCCAGTATGCCATAGCTCACCTACACTGCTCATCCAGAAGTATCACCTTAACTGCTTATGCTAGCTCACCCTTTTGATGAGTCTGCTTGTTGTACATGGTGAATAAGGATGACAGAATCTGGTCTTATTGCTCTGGCAGTGGTTGGATCAAGCTGGGCATGGTTCACTGCAATAAATTCTTGTAGATGGGAATGTGGAATGCACCAAAATACTTGGGGGACACTTGTGCTCCTGGGAATCGATGGGACTGCAAGCAGCTGGAATTAAAAGGCTCCAAGAAATGTGAACTGCCCCTCAGCCTTGCTGCAAAACCTCTAACTATGTGGAGTAGGGTAGATTTTGAGACATTTGGGTTTACAGTATGCCAGGGATGTCAGGTTGTCAGGATGTCAAGATGTCAGAAAAAAGCTGCATTTTTTTTTGCTGCGGTGTAGAGTAGGATGGCCACACAACAGCTGGTGAGCTGCTTGTATCTCCTGAGCAGTTCAAGCACAAATTCCTGAGTTGCTAATCACTAACAATTGGACTTTTCTGGCTGGGAGCTGGTAGGTCCCAGTGGAAAACCCATTACCAGTGGTCACCATGGTTGGTCACCATGGTTAGTTTATTGCCAGTGTGTGCCCAATTCATGTTGTTATTGAGGGAGCCATTGGTATTTCATTCTCCAAAGTCTCCTTCCTTTTGGTTGGTTGTTTTGGGTTTTTGGTTGGTTGGTTTTTTTGTTCTGGTTGGTTGGTTTGGGTTTTGTTTTGGTTTAGGGTTTTTTTAGGGTATGTGATATATTTAGTGTAGTTCTTGACTCTATGCTGTGGATTTTTTTTAAGTGGAGACTGAAGGGTAAGATAAAACTGGCCATCCCTATCCTAGAGACAGAAGTTACAGCTAGAAATGAATTTTTGGATCGTCTGTTTCATCCTCATGTGCTAGCACCATTTTTGGTTTTTGCATACTAAAGCACACAGTGTTGTAATATATGATTGATTTTAATTAGGTTTCTGCAAAGTACTGCACTTCTCAACTTGAACTGAACCAGAAATAAATATATTGCCATATATTAACATTTTATTAGTTGAGAAGAATAGGATGAAGGCACCTATGTAAAATCCAAAGTATAAGCTTCAGATTGAATTAATGCCAGCAGCGCCTTGAGATTAATTTGGTTACTATGGGTACAGAATAAGAAATAGTATACCATAATGTAACTGTGTTTACTGATTCATTTCTGGCATTAAAAACTAAAACCACATTATATATGCAACAATGGTGCTTTCTTCCTTGGAAGAAGATGGGTACATTTTAGTAATTAAAGTGAATGTTGCCCGCTGAGAAGTGCCAGTACTCTACTGGAAGAAAAGCTGCTATTGTTTTTCAGGATCTGCCCCATCACAAGTAGCAGAACTGCAATATACCAAAAGCCACCTAAAACACAGAGAAAAGACTGTCACCCCGGGAAGCTTCCAGTGTTCTACAGCTTCTCATTAAATATCTCTTGTAACATGGTAACATCTGTTTCATGTGCCATTCTGCTATACTGGTGAAATACCAGTTTGCTATCCTCATACCACTTGGTAGCTCATCAGTATATAGGAGAGGAAACAAGTTTTTCATCTTAAGATGTTGAAAGCTGGGTAATAATAAAATAATGCAGTGGAAATACCGTATATTCAGAAAGCAATTATTTTAAGGCGTTTCAGTTTTGACATGGCCAGATTAAGTATGAAGCTTTTTGGTTTTTATATTTCCTGTCAAGAGTGTTGTTAAATACTGATACCACCTCCTAAGAGAACAACTTTTAAATACCAAAATGAAAAGGATAAGCATTAAATATTTTGGTAGATATATTGTGCCGTAATGTCTACTGCCTTGTTCTTAATACAAAGCACAGTAGGACTTAATTAAAAAGTGATTGTACGATCTATCACAAACCTGCATTAGGGATATGGATGCCAAGAAAATTAAGTTGAATAGGTGGTGATAATGAAATCGATATTTTATTGAATAGTTTTTATTCCTATGCCTTTGTTTGCTGTTCTTGCCTCCCTGTCAGCAGGTAAGACATTTTCCATCCAAAATTCTTTTAAAGAACTCATTTAGCCTGTTGCTGCTTTGTTTCATTGTTTGATCAGCATAAGTTACTTTGTTCAGTTTCTGTCAGAGTAAAATGCCTTCATAAACTTTTGACTGTCAGAGCACAGTCTTAAACAAAGAAAAGCAAGTCCTTTCAAGCTGGTTCCTGCTAGGGGTAGCTAACTAGCAGCTAGGTACAACGGTGATTTTCTATTTCGTGTAAGCAAAAGTCACAGTCACTCAAAGCCTCCAGGGCAGCCCCCCAACCTGGTTTAGTACAGATTTCTCCTGTTCCAGCTACTGCTGTGGCTTCAGGACGTGCTAAACAGAGTTTTTAGCAGTAGAGAACATGAAAATATATTCACTGAAGCATAATACACAGTGAAGAATATATACAGTAAAAGTAAGTATTTGTACAGCCTGGGCCAAAATCACCCTTGTTTTAACTTTATCAACTTAAATGCTATTGATTTTTCAGGTACCACTGACCTGAAGTTGCTGGGATTGTGCTTGGGATGAATTTGACCTATGCTGTTAAGGCCAAGCAGAATCACAATTTAGAAAGCGCAATGCAAAGAAATAGTTACCACGTATTCATCTGTCTTGTAATTCTACACCAGTCACTCAAGAGTTCAGTGCACTGTTAGAAAGTCTCATCTTTAAGCCGGTAGAAGTGTGTCTACAAGCACTGTAGCAAACAATAAGACAAAAGAGCTTATTGTTCCCCTTCATATTTTTAAGAGTGGTATGCTGCAAATCAGACAGCTTGCTTTTTCTGAGCAGAGCTGCTGGGTCAGCCAGCACAGCTTCATTTTCACATCCCCACCTACTAGGTTCAGTGTTGCCAGTGTCCTTTCTATGACAAAATCAAACAGCTAAAAGGGAAGGCTGCTTTTGATGATCTTGCTGCATGTCCCGAATGAAACACATATCGCATCCTGCAACGCGCCGCACATGGCAACTTGCATCTCATCTGGTGCCTGGATGCAATATGCAACATAGGATAATGTGCTCGAGAAGACGACAGAGACAGCACAAGGCTCTGAAAGCCATGAGAGGCACTGAAGGCTTGCATTTCTGGTATGCAGCAGTATAGATATTTGAAAGGTTAGGTTCAGTCTATTTTTAGGTAGCCTTCATGTTGGGACTGATCTAAAAATGAAGGTGATATAAAAATTGCACGTATCTCTCCTGATTTGTCAGAGATTTTTGACAAAATACATTAAAAAGGCTGTTTTCTAAATTGGACATTTTTTTTTTCTGAAGTAAAGCTGTGCCTCTTATTTAGAAGAGGAGTCTTTATGTTCTTGATTAAAATGCTAGTGCTATTTCACTCAAAGATCAGCATTTTCATATTTTAGCAAAGTTAAAGAAATATGACTTTCTCACTTATTGTTTGGAAAGATTTATTCACTTGTGTAAATGAATTTTAAGAAATTGGCAGGCCCTTTTATCTCGTGTAAAATAAATCTGAAGATAAATTATCTTTTCCTAACATCACCTATCATTAAAGTGGCTAAATGAAAATCAAAATGTGTTGCTATTTAGTGCCTGCTCACCTTTTTACGGGAGATGAAATTCAGCATGTTTACTGGGCAGGAATTGTCAGCAATGCTTCGATTTATAGCATTGTCCAGGATATAAATTAACAACTGCTGTGTGTTTCCCCCACTCTCCTGGAAGATGGTAGCCCTGTCTCCCCACAGCATTCATCTCTAGCCTGCTGTGCATGCTCCTACCCTGCCTTAAAACAAACCTGCAAACAATGTAAAATTGTGTTGCATTGAACTGAGGCACAAGCATTTTTCCATGTCTTTGTAAACAGGAGTGCATGTGAGAATGAAACAGCTGGAGTTCTACCTCCAGAAAATCCCTGGGGATGTGTCACACTCATTCCTTCAGTCTGTGCAATCTCAGCTTAATAAATTGGTAATAATATTATGATGAAGTGCTCTTTGGTGTTGGTTTGCTGGGGTTTTTTTCAGAGGGTTTTTTGCGTAGCAACTTGCAACATAAATTAAAATAACCTTCCCTTCAGACAGTTTCCTATTTTAACTTGGTTCTTCATTTCTCAGGGAGGAAGGGGGTGCCTGCAGCAGGCAAAATGGAAAGGTGCACTCTGGTGGTCTCTATTTCAGTGCAAATTCTACACAGTCCTTTCCTTTCAATGCTTTTGGTTAAATGCATTGCCCTGTCTTGCTGTTCTGCATGTGGATTTTAACAGAGCAGAGACAACAAATAATGTTTAATTGTGTCACATCGTCGGGGAATTTTAAAACGGTAAAGATCTATTAGGGACAAACACGAAAGTAACAAACGTGTCTTATCTGTTGATTGGCATGAAGTAATGAAAGTATAGTCATAGCTCTTTCTGGGAGGAGGTATGAATCTTCTCTGGTAAGTAATAACTTATAAAATAATTACGAGACTAACCAGTGCCCCCAGGGCAAAGGATGTTCAGCAAATAGTAAATTTCTTGAGAAAAAAGATATCCAAAATGGTGATAGATGATGAGGTCTCAGCACTTTATCCCTGTTCCATTCACTGGGAGAAGCTGGGGAAACCTGAGTAGTACGAAAATTAAATAAAATTAAAAAAAAAAGGTGGAAATCTGTGGAGGAGTTTCTGCTTTGAACTGTTTTGGTCCCATCTTCCATGATAAGGTCTGATTCAAAGCCTGCCTGAATCCATTTCAAACTTCCTGTTCCTTTCCAAAGGATTTAAAGCAGTTACGTCTTCCAGCCACTTTAAAACATATCCTTCCCCCCCCCCCCCCATTACTTTATTGCATTTTCTTGTACAGGCATGCAGGCAAGTGATTTGGATAGAATAAAATGAAATAAAATAAAATAGTAACTCAGCCCAAACCTTTCTATGGCTAGCAGTTCTGCCTTTCCATTGCTGTAGTAGTTTGTTTAGCCCTGAGTCAAAGGTGGAAGTACTGGCAAATTTCTCTTCAAAAGCATTGCTGGAGGAGGGTCAGCCTCCAAAGGTTTAAAGCTGCACTTTGTACAGCTAATAACCCCTGGGCTAAATGCTTATCTTCCTTTATTTCAGTTATCAGAATTGGGGATGGAGGGACGATGACATCTCTTGCTATTCGTGCAGCTTTTTAAGATTAATGTTGCAGCTCCAAGAAAAATGAATAATTGGACTTTTGAGCAGAGAGTGGAACCATGAAACCCATAGGGATTCCTCTAGCACTAGTCACTAGTTTGCATATTGCAAGTTAACTGCAATTCATGAAGGGTTCTGGCTAAAAATAACTCCAGGACTCAATTTTGGCTGCCAGGAACTACTAGTTACGAGGTCAAGTGAAGCTGATCCTCCAGGAGCCTTGTCTGTGTGACACTGTTTGCTGTTGCAGTGAGGTGACCCTGTCTCCTCTTGGCCTGTCCTCGGCTGACTCGGGAAAATGTGGTGCAGGGACTGTGGGCGGGTGGGATAGGGGACATTTCCTGGAGGACAGGACTGTCAGAGGCCAAGCAGTGAGTGCTGCCTGCTGCGCAGGGAAAGCTCTGCTGCCCACTGACAGCAGACTGTGGGAGCTCGCTCTCCACCGCAGCCAGGCATAACCCTATAAAGGGTGTCTTGGTGCATAAGCAGTGTGGAAAAAAAAAAACCCACCAAGCAAATCTCCTCCAGTTCTTTTGTGTGATACCTTCATTTTATTTTGTTCGCCTAAAATCGTAGCAGGGCAGATCTGTGGCCTGCGTTGCTAAAATCCTGTCAGATGACTACAGTTCAGAATTATTTGCACATTATACTTTGTTTTAATGCAAAAAATGCCAAGAGCTAGGCCCAAGAAAAAAGGCTGACTCAGTTCCACTGAGCTCTGTCTGAAGAAAGTCTTATTTGAAGATGAGAGATGTGTTGGTAAGGCTGTCTGTCATCTCTAGTTTATTAAAAAAAATTGCTAGGAGGCACTAAAGCTGTCCACTGCCTTTCCCTCTGTTCCTTCACTCAAAGGTGCTTCATTCACATCGACTTTACCATAGCGGTTTTGTGTAAAACAAGATTTGATTTTAGAGTATTTAAAGGTTACTGTTCTCTCCAGTGCTGCGCTGCAGACTTGTGTGTGCTCCACTGCAGTCGCCTTCCCAGCCATTTTAGAGAGCAGATAGGCTATGTTACGAAAATACGAGATTTTTTTCCTTCCACTAGCCGCTGTGAGCCTTGGGGTGCATCTGGCAGGGAATGCTCTCTCGGTGGCAGCTGGGGCACCACAGCTTCCCTCCGAGCAGGGAGGTCCTGGCTCCATGGCTAAATGGCCAGGTGGCAAAGCAAGACCCAAAACGGTGTGACAGTCAGGTGGCAGCCCCAGCAAAGGATGAGAGCTTTGGAACCACAGCGCTTATAGTTGCATCAGGGAATCTCTTCTGTACCCTAGGGTATCGAATCCATGGTGGTTGTTCGAATCCATGGTGGTTGTCCCTGTGATCATCCTCAGATCCCTGTCAGAAAAAGTCAGTAAAAACTAGATTGGTAATAATGGTGAATGAGTCAGGAAGCAGGGGCCCCAGGGTAATGCTCTAGATGCCCCAGGGAAGATGGTGAGAGACAGATGGTAGTACGGATAATGAGAAGGATCTGGGTGGGGTTTTCAGGGCCCTTTAGAGAATTACAAATACAAGGTGTATCCACCTGAAACTTCCCCAGGTTCTGCCCTTTGTGGCTGAAGCTGGAGAAGACAACTACTCATCCCTAGAAGTGTGCCCTGGAGAGGAAGAGCACAGCTTCTGAGTGCAGGGGGGATGCCCAGCCACTGAACAGCAATGTCTGAAGCTGGTTCCCTGGGTCTGGTAATATCAGACATGAGCAGGTTTTGGTCTTTTCCCTGGGATTTGAACACATGGAAGATAAGGGGAGGAAGTGGGGGAGGGAAAGAACTTTATGATTTCTTTTGTTCCAAGGAAATATCAGCAGTGAGGTGAGTAAAGGAGAGATGATGATGATCTGCAACAGTCTGCGATTTTGATGTGGTCCTGCTTGTTCTGCCAACGTGCAAGAAGTTGCAAAACAGGAATCTGTCTCCTTGGCTGGCCTGGGCATCTCTGCTCAAAGACCACCAAAGCCTCCCTGGGAAACTGATGTGTTTACATGGCTCCGTTTCTCAGATATATAGGGGCAATAAATTCAAATGTAGATGCTCTTTTAGAGATTAGTCTCTCTGCAAAACAGTAACACGCGTGTGAAAAACATTGTTCATGCTGCTTTTAACAGGCCTGACAAGCTGGATTTTCCTGCAAATCATAGCAAAGTGGGTCCTGGAGAACATATGCTCCAAATGTTGAGGGCAAACAAGTGATAAATGTATTCTTTATGTAGTCAGCTGGAGTGGCTTTGCTTTTCTTGTTTTACTGAATTAGTGAAATATGCTTGTCAAGGGGAAGATGTTGAAGGAGGTATGAGAAAATTTAGGAAGATTTCTTGTAGCGGGCACCTGTGCTCCTGCTTCATCTAGGCAATCCTGGAAGGTTTTACTACAAGCACTGAGTTACAAAGAGTTGCATGTCTTCAGGCCTGGTCAACACTGATAATCAGCTAATCTGCAGTAATAGTGAATATTCACAGTCAGGTCCATTTGCATGTGAAGAAGCAAGTGATTCCCCTGGCATTCAGTGCTGTTTATTTGAGCCCTCAGCCTGTGGAGGCAGATGTGGCAAAATTCAACCTAGTGTCACTGATGTCAGTAATGTGTTGCTGTTTGAAGAAAGTTATTTTGGGCTCTCCAATACACAGCTACTCAGACAGCAGCCTGTGGCCCAGAGCTGGGCCAGGAATTAATTTGGCCCAGATCTCTTGAGTTTTTCAGAGAGCTGGTCCAGAGCACCATTGTGGGTTTTCTCTGGTAAAAACCCAACAAAATCTCAGTTCATAACTGCCCCAGCAAAATTGGAGAGGGCACGCTGCTTTATTCCATTGAGGAATTACTGCACCAATGAACTCAGAAGTTCAAGAAGTTTGATTCACTGGCTTATGCTATTGAGGGTGTACTGTGGGTAGGATGAACTGGATAAATAAGGAAAAGAATTCTATGAGTCTAAGAAGCTGAGAAGGAAAAAAAGATCAGCAAACAAACAGAAGTGGAACAGAGAGAATGGATTGGAAAACAAATACAGAACTGTGAAAAAAATAAGAGTAAAGATGCACAGAAGGAAGATTTCTAATGAAAAATTAATAGGGTACATATACTTTATATAGAACACCATTCACACTAACACACCTTTGGAGTGCTGTTTGTTCTTTTATATACAGCACTGGCTTCTCTTCTACTGTAAGGCTATTCACTTGTGGAGGGTCGAGTGGACAGGTGTGTTGAACTGGTGTGAGAAATGGCTTGCAAACCTCAGCTGGCTGAAAGTCCAGCACTGTACATAAGTTTGGCTGTACTTACTCTACTGGAAAAGTAGAAAACTTTGCTGGTAATTGGCAAACACCATAGTCCTAGGGGCAAGGAAAGAAATACTTTCTTCCTCAGTGCCAAGATGAAGTGACTAAGTTTTGGATTTCAAAATTGTGAGTGCCCCAAGATCAGTAATTTCTTTGAGAAATCTAAATTACAGTGAATAAAAACATGACTATAGTTACGAAATTTGGGTGAAAGGAGGGAGAGGTAACATGAATGCTGAATCCAGGAAAAAGTCAAGGACAGAGGGCTTGAAGGCTTCTGTCTTTGAATTCTGTCCCCTGTTGTTGCATGCAGCCATAACTTCCAGTCCTCTTAAAAAATGTATCAGGACTTGGGAATTTGTGCCCAAATGCTGTTAGAAGGCTTGCCAGAGCTTTCTTGAATTATGGCCCTTGAAGAAGAAAAGGCAAAATTTGGGAATTGCTGGGAATAGGTACAGAGCAACCTGAAAACAGGGGAAGTACAGTGATGGAGGAGGTGGGCTGATGATGGACTTTGTAACAGGACAGATTGGGTCAAAAGGACCTACAGACTTCACCAGCTGAGGAGGGGTTTTCTCTGCATGTGTTTGTTATGGAACTAGAAAACATGCGTGTGCTCAGATACTGCCCCACGAAAGATGTTTGTGCAATTCTGTTGTGTTGACAAAACACGAGGCGAGAGCAATGCTAAAGCTATTAGGGAATGTTCAGAAGACAAGGTTTCCTTTGAGGGGAGCAGCTTAGGTGCTGGCTGGGTTTCACAGGCTTCATTTACATATGCTAAGACTTTGCCATTCCCAAACTACATCACTGCTGAAATAGTCTTCCTTGCTCTTCTCTTATGGCACTGCGCTCAAAAAATTGTGTTAAAACATGTTAAAAAAAGATCCCAGTGAGTACATATATTCTATGGCTGGGGTTAGACACTTTGATTATTAAAAAAATACAAGTTCTTTCCAAGCAATGGGGAACCCTTGCTGAAACCTTTTGCAGTCTTTTGTAGTTGGAATCGTGCTTGGCATCTCTTCCAGGTAATGCTGGAACTGCCAGCAAAGTTCAAGCTGTAATGTGGAAAGGGCCATAGAAAATCTCTAGGGGACTCAGTTATTATTACCTATTGCTTGCACTGTCTACAGTGCACTAAGAAAGTTCTTCAATCTTTAGAGCTTGTATGGTGAAAGCACCACTAAGGTCACAGTTTATATTTATCAGTTAACTTGCTAATTTGAAGGGAAAGCAGTGAAGTGGAAATGTAGAAAATAGAAACAACATGAGCAGGTCAAAATATCCAAAACAGCAATATGAAATGTTCCAGTGTAAATACATTTCTATAAAAGGTGTGAATGAAACTTCAAAAAAAACAGATGATGGATTCGGCACAGTCAATGAACACAATTATAAGTAGGTATTGAAGGAGAATATTCCACCAGCCATGGGTCCACAGATAATAATTAATAAAAACTGACTCAACTCCAGGCAGGCAGGTGCCCAGCATTATTTCACAGTTGACTGTTTGGGGGGTAGATATACTCACCTTTGCCCCAGATCTTAATAATTTACTGCAGTTTTATCATGAAATCAGCATATAATTGGGAAGGAAATTAGGGGTTTTTTCATTGTGAGAGCAAAGCAATACTGTTAATTTAATCATTCATAGGGATAGCTTTCTGTAGTCATTCTTTTGCTGTGGGTTTTTTTAATTAAGTAAAGTAAAAACAATGCCATTTTTGTCATCTGTGCTTGGTGAAAATATGACAGTGTGATGTGATGTGATTCGCAACTTAAGCACAAGCTGGGAAAATGTACATTTTATCAGGACTGGCAATATTTAATTACAAGGGAACACAAATAAGCTAAGAATATATCTGAGACCTCCTACCACTTCTGAAGTTTCCAGTGTCTGCACGAAAAGGCTATTTCAAAATTGTACTTCTTTTTATTTATTTTCTTCTCTCAGCAAAATTGCCTTGGATAATAATTGAATTCATTTAGCCTTAAGAATACTCAAGTTTGCAAATAACAATGAAAATGAATATTTCATGACAAGGAGGATGATCAGTTATAGTTTTGTGACTTTGACTGGTAGCCCAGCACGACGGAGCCAATGCTTGCATTTCACAAGACGTTTTTGCACCCAGCTAATTAAAAAACCTGCAACTTAAGGCAATAAGCAGGCAGGTGGGGATCCTAAAAAAGACCTTTATTTGTGGGGGTTTTCCCCATGTTGTGGGCAGCATTTTGCAGTTCAGTTGGGTACCTGGAGTTTGTTGTGTATGCAGTGCAAAGGGGCATCATAAACCAGATGTGCTTGCAACAGCCCCTGTTGCCTGGGAAAGGCTATGTTGGGGAGACACTTCTGTTAACAGCCTGTCTGTGTTTTCAGACGACAGGAGCTTTTTCTTTTTGATATGCCATGGGAAAGTGCTGGGTCCAGGTTAGGAGGACTGGTGCATGATGTTCATACAGAAACGCATGCAGGACAGCAGTGCTGATAGGAAAAAGCAGGCGGGGGTCCGAGTGGTTATGGGCAGGACCCTGGCGGTTGCTTGTAACAACCCTGGGTTTTAGGGGGAGGACACTGAGACAGAGAACTCAGTAAAGAGCAGCTGGGAAATACTGTAATCTAGCTGGGAACAGGATCAGGCTCCCTCCTTGTAGCAGGTGAGATAAGTGCATGAATGTTTTTTATAGAGGCTTACTCCATTCCAGTGAAATGCTGGGGGGGGGGGGGGGGGGGTTTTTTTGATTTTTGAGGATTTGGGGTTTTAGAACTAAGGGGAGGTTCACTTTTGAAAAACCATTAACCTGACCAAAATACGCGGCGAGGTGCAAAATCCCTCCGTGCAAAAAAGGTGCAGGAAGGTGGTGTAACTTTCGCTGAACTCTGGGAGAGCCCCTCCAAAGGAAAGCATCCCGGGGAGGCGGTGTGGGCACTGCAGAGGTTAGGCTCAGGCTGCCCACAACACGCGGGCTGTAGCTCGGCTTGGAGTTCCTTCACTTTTTCTTTATCATAAGCACGGCCCTGCCTGTTGTCTGGTTGGAGGGGGGGGGAGGGGGAATAAAAAGCCAGCGAGCCAAGAAATGGAAGAGGATGTAGAGGAGAGGAGCTGTGCTACGCGAGCAGGGCTTCGGGGGTGTGGCGTGGCAATGTGCTTTGAATCACAGCGCGGTGCCGCGGCCGCCGGGGCCGGAGCGCGTTTTGCGAAGATTTACTTCACTTCAGGCTGGGTCTGCCCCTGGGTGACGTCACGGGCTGGAGCCGCGGCACCAGAAGGCTGGATGAGTGACAGCCCAGCCTACTTTTTAATAGCTTTGTCATGTGACGGGGAACAGTAGTAAGACAGGTGCCTTCGGTTCACTCTCAGAGAGGGTCTTGTTGCCTGCATGAGTGTCTGCTGCCTGCCTGCCTGACTCTGGACCGTAGTTTGCCCGCTTTCCTGCCGTTGCTCTGCAGCTGGATGGCGTGGGACATGTGCAACCAGGACTCTGTATGGAGTGATCTCGAGGTGAGGGGTGCGCGGTTTGGGGTGTAAGTGGCCGGGGGGCTGAGGGGCTTGGCGGGGAACTGGCAGGGCGGCAGAGGAACTGGAGGAGGCAGACTTTGCAAACAAGTCCCAATCTTATCTTAACTCCAGTAAGTTTGCTATTTTAAGGTTACTCTGCGATGCCTTGAGCAAATCAAAGCTGAGCTCCTGTCATCAGTATCTCCTGCAGTTGGAAACTATTCTCATGTGCCTCTGGCTCGCTTTCCCGTCATATGCAATATTTATGCTCTAAGATATTGATATGAATTGGTGTCTGAAGTCTTTCCAGTGGCGTTTAGTGGCCTGGTTGGAAAAATGCCATGTTTATTTAGAATAAGATTAACAGTTCCTTTTCAAAAAAAGAAGTTAAAATTAACCAATGGCTGCATATTTTAATTGCTTGTTTCACTGTGCTCTGTCGAAGGTTTTTCCTTGTTTAACAGCTGCAGAATTTAAACATGCACACAAGAATGAATACCCTGTTGTTTGGCTCTAGATGGTTTTAAAAGAGATTTCTGGAAGGAAACCGTTTCCCTGCTTCTCGTGGTATTGGAATAATGGCACTGTAGCTAATGTCCCATAGAGCAGGGTTTGCAGTCATTCCGAATAGTCCAGCAAATGGTTAAATTCCACTGTACAGCAGAGACAACAGGATGAACCATGAGAATAGAGTTTATGCAGGACTGTGTGAACTGCTGCTGTTGCCGCTGCTGCCACTGCCGCCGCCGCTGCTGCTGCTTGTGTAAAAATAGACGGCAATACATCAAATCCACAGCTTCTGCTGGCTACAATTCATAAAGGGGGAAAAAAAAGCAAGCAGCTCCCTGGTAATCTCTGGAGTATAAAGTGAGGTTTGAGGATTTCTGCATGTTTGCATTCAGCAAAATGGAGCGTTACCTGAAAGTTTGGGCAACTTCCGAAGCGAGGCAAACTTTCTTTGGACCCCATGGAGAGGAATCCCAAATACAGACCTGCTCAAAGGAACTAATTTGCTGGCTGCGAGCTTGGAATAAGTGCTTAAAATGCTCCCCTCAGGCAACAGGGGAGGGAAAAACAGGTTACAGGCATTGCTTTTTGAAATAAGATGTTGCTGCCATAGAGAGCTACCCATCCAAAGTAAAAACGTTACCGTGTTCTCCAGTATATTTTTCCTATCTGGCGGAGCATGGGTGCGGATTCTCAAGCCTTTTTGTCGTGTTTTAAATATTTGCAGCTTGCCATTGTATCTGCTGATTTCTGTTTGCATATTGTAATTGCTCTTATCTTGTTTTGATTTCTTGGTAAAGTGGAATAGATATGGATAATTCATATGTCCTGTAGCTATTATGAGTCAAGGCTGTAAGTGGATGACTTTCTGGCTCCAAAGTCCTAATTGTCTCTGAGTAGCTGGAGTATCCTGTGGGTTGTTGTCTGGCTTGTAGCATGGGTCTCAGCTGCCGGAGCTTCATTTTTCCATCATGCATTATTCCTAATGCTGCAAGGAGCTGATTGAGGAACCAGCCTATATGGAAATACTGAAGATTTATTTTAATCAGTAGAGTTCCTGCAATAATTTCAAGCTAGTAAGAGAATAGATAATTTATGTCAATGGCTTTTTCATAGTACAGAGAAGAAAAAAAAAAAAAAAGAGGGTTTGATCTTGATAATAATTGTGTGGTGGATGGATTAACTGTGGGTAGGATTTTACCAATGTGCTCCTGCATTGCACTTCCTGTAGCACTACTGGCATCTGCATGTTGCTTTGGCTCAGGGGATCACCTTTACTGTTCTAAAATACTGCAGGCGGCAGGTACTGGAGGCAGCTTTCATTTTTTGAATCATTAATGTTTGCTGTCAACATAAAATATATTATATTCTCGCTCGCATAATGACAGGATGGTGTGTTGCTTAATAAAGGCCTACATCAGTGTAGCTGATCAGCGTCCCCAGTGCTTCATAGCTTAATGAAGGTGATGTACAGTAAGGTTGTGAAGATTGATAGAATCCACATGACACACATTCTGTCAAGTCTCTCCTTCTTCCCTGAGTTCATCCCTTCACTGTTCAAAAAACTTGTTAAAAATAAAAGACAGCTTATATTTTCATTAATATAATTAATATGGCACAAGTCCAGTCTTCCTTTTTTTTTTTCTTTTTTCTTTTTTCTCTTTTAAATTTACCTTCAAAGGAACAAAACATCCAAAAGGTTAATGGTGAATTATCCTTAATTGTAATGATTCATTATCATCAGTGCAGTTAAGCTAATTTATTGTTTGCGCCTGAACTAAGAGAAAAAAAGTGTGTTGGAGTGAAATAACGCACAGTAATTAGCCTTTTGTGTTTAGTGACTGCTTTATCCTCCTAAATGCTACTATAAAATCAAGGCTATAGTTATGGTATAACTATCATATCAAATAACAGTCGGAAGACAGTAAAATGTATGTGAGCAGCGCAGGTGCACCTGTTACAGATGTATAGGCAAACAGTAAATACCAGCGTGTCAGATGAGGACAGTTTTAGGACTTGAGTGTTATATCTGGCATCATCCAAAGGCCAAATATAAATTAATAACAAGAACACTTGCTACTAATGTGTCTCAGATTAGAAGCATAATGTCATATTCAGAAATGTTGATTTTCTTATCATGTCAACATTGGCCAAAGAATATATACTTCTTTTCAGCCATTACATTTTTTTTAGGTGCCATTGCAGTCATTGTAGGCAAATGAAAGCTGTGATGAGCAGGATTTTTTTTTTAATACCATTGTTTATGTTGCTTCAAAAGCCCACTGTAGGAACTTCAAAATGCAGATTACCAAAAGTAAACGTGTTTAAGTAGGTGGTTCACAGAGTGAAGCTATTTTTACAAGTGAAAGCAGTAACAGAATCAGCAGGATACTTTAGAAGTCTATGGCATCAGTTATAAGCTACTGACCTCCACAACACAGACCTGAGAATGATGCTGAGAATCTACCTTTCAGTCAAAAACTAGATTATCCTTTAATGAGATCAGAGATTTCGGCCAAGCATCAAAAAAGGTCATCTCTGCATTATAAGATTGCAGTTGGAAGGTTGTGTCTTATGCTAAAGAAGAGAGAAGTCTAATTTTTTTTTTTCCTTTACCCATAATAATCATAAAGAATTGTGTGCAGTGAAAATCACTTAAGTGGGGTTTTGACTTCTTAAAGTTCTGCAGTCCCTTAAATAGTAGGAAGAAAAGCAACTGCTATTTCAGAGCCTCATTTTGCAGCCTCTCAGCTCCCTTGCCCCTTGGCCTGTTCCGTGATTATCTCGTAGTGTCCTGGTAGACGTAGAAGTTGTCTGGTAAATTATAGCTCGCACCAGCTGCACCGAGTCTTTGTGCCAGCAGACAAAATCTTTGCTCTGGGCTGCGCTGCTGCATCCAGCCCGCACACTGCAGACGCATCACGACTCCCAGGGACAAAATCCTCAATGAAATGCACCTTCAGCAGCATTGTTGTACAAGGCGGTCTTGGTGAGAGTGACATAACTGGTATTGAGCAGTTCACATCTGTGGACACTGTCTTAATGCCCTATGGACATTCTGTCTTCAGAAAGTGGCACTTTCTGGATTGACTTCGGTCCAAACACGAGTTGGGAAATAATTCAAACCACCGAGTCAACTGATGGGAGTTGAGTAAGTGGCCATTGATGGCCATTGGCCATCCTTAACACAATGCTAGAAATGCTCAGAGTGGAAGCCGTTAGACTCAGTTGACTTTAAATGGCTTTTAGCCATTCAGCACCTGGTGCCTTTGCATCTTTATGTGCGTTTTGCAATATACCTATATCAACGTAGATATTTGGAGATGAGTTACAAGGGTGTGTGGTACAGTGCAGGAGGAGTTGCTTCATCAAGCAGCGCTGGTGTATGGGGACTCCACTATCTGCCAAGCATTACTATGTGTTTTCCGTAATTAGGAAATGGTTTTGGTGGATACTTTAGCATTTCAATTGCTATGCTATAGTGGTTGTGTGTTATTAATTTTGTCTTGCTTAGTAAGTCAGTCAATACCCTATCATACTAGCATATGAAAGGACACTTATTCCAGGTTTATTTGTATTTATCACTACTCTCCTTGTAAGTTGTGGAGACAAAAACATTTTGCACTGCTGAAGAGGATCCGTGCAGACTAGACTTTGTTTGTGACCTCAAACAAAATGTTTCACAGGCCCTCTGTGTTAGCATTACTGAATCAGAGGCTGCCAGAGAAGGAAATCTCGTTTGATTCCCTCACTGCAGTGTGCCCGCTGTTGGGGACACTTAGGAAACTGGCTGAGACAATGCACATGTTCGCACCAAGAGGCTGTGTGAACTCGCTATGCTTGTCACCCATAGGTGAATATAGGGATATTTCAGAATACACATCAGTTGCCAGGACCCTGACATGTAACTGGGTGACTGTGGTCTGTGTATCAAGTGCAACGGGGAAAGAGCACAGCAGCGTCTCTGACCCATACTTTTTTATGCCTGTATGGTAGCCACCACCATGACTGACCTCAAGGATTATGGTCAAGATCTGTAGAAGTGAAAGTGTGACTGTCTCCAGCTTGAGCTAGCCCCCAGGGCTGTAGGCTGTAACAGGCTGTGCCTCTTTAACCTGAATGCATCAGGAAATACGTGACAGACCTTGCCCAGAGGTATTCATCTGTAACTTCTACCTGCGCTGGTTTGCTCTGAAGCAGGAGAATAAGGCCATGCTTTGGCCTGTGCTGTTGGATTCAGTAAAGATTTGAATACGATTGTTATCAAAGAGTATAGGCAAGGGGAAAGTCATTGCCCCTGGACAGAGATGTGATAGAGAAGGCAGCTTATACCCTCCCATTTCCCCCTCCTCTTTGCATACCTGTATAGAGCTAAGAATGCTCTAATACTTAGTGGGTTGGTTTTTTTTTCCTGGAAAACAAAAGTCAATTCCAGTGACCCTGTGCCACAGCTTAATCAAGGCTTAATTCTTATCACATGATATTAAAGTTAATAGATTCTTGGTAATTGATGAAACTATTTCTGTGTTGCTGTTTTCTGCAGTGTGCTGCTCTGGTTGGCGAAGACCAGCCTCTTTGCCCAGATCTCCCAGAACTTGACCTCTCTGAACTAGATGTGAATGACCTGGATGCAGACAGCTTTCTGGGGGGACTCAAATGGTATAGCGACCAGTCAGAGATCATCTCCAATCAGTACAGCAATGAACCTACCAATATATTCGAGGTAAGGCAAGGCAATGTAAGTGTATATTGCTTTTTTTTTTTTTTTTCCGAGTCTACTGGGCAACAGTTTTACTATTTTTCCCTTGTTGAGAGACTGCAAATGTGGTGATGTGTATTATGGGTTCCGACAAATCCTTGTGATCAAAACAGGGCCTGTGATCTGGAGAGAGCAGGAGAAAAAGCCTTGAAAGGAATTAAATGGAACTTCTGATTTTTGAAAGGAAAGAGCTAAAGATTGCCTAATTCGTGCTGCCCTGTGGCATCATGGCAAGGAGCTCCACAGTTTTCAGCTACAAAGGAAAACAGAAGTTGAAACGTGTTTGTTGTCTTCCTCTTGTATTCCCCCTTCAAGAAGCAGAGTGCAGCACAGCAGCTAGCTGATGAGTAGCTGGAGTATTTCTAGTAAAGGTTTTTTACCACTCAGAGCCTTACTGTGCAAGGCACTTGCACACAAATTGAGAGGTCCTTGCAGTTGATGTATAGGGGAGAAAAAGGGTGGATGTGGCAGAGAAGGTAGTGAGGGTTGTCAGCAGTTCAGGAACCAGCACATCGTTTAGGATGTTTCATAGATCTCCTGGTGGAGAGCAGTCTTAAAATAAAAGCTGAAGGGTATTAGGAGAGATTTAAATGTTTTCTTTACAATTCTGCCTCGAGGATCAAGCTGTATGAGAGGAGTGTTTCTGTCTCTTTATCTCTGTCTCCAGTCTTCTTTCTTTTGTTGTGTAAAGCCTTCATGATTCTCCACTTCCAAGTGCCCCTCCTGATCCCTAACCTCCCTCCCTCCTTGATGACAGGAGATGCTATAGATCGTCCACTGACTGGGAAATTGGACAATAAATTGATTAGGTGTCCGGAAGACCTTGTGCAACAGCAGGCTACGGGTGCTGCCTCTCGTGCAGCAGGACTGCAGCTCCAGGAAGTACGGCTGGCCCGCTGGCTCAGGGAAGCCCTGAATTAGCGCAGTGGAGTTAAAGGCTGGGAAAGATTAACTAAAACAGTGTAGTAAAATGCTGACCTAAGATGACCCGAATAAAATTCTTATTTTTTGTGTACAGCTCTAAACCCACGGCAATCATCCTGATGCAGTAACTCTCAACTTATACCAGTGTAACTGATAGCAGAAACTAGTCCTCTCTATTCCATTTCTATCATTTACACCCAAGTAACTTGGAATTAATATTATGCAAATCAAAATGAAATGAGCCCTGCAAAGCCGTTTGCTTAGGTCCTCTTTTTTCATTAGTTGTATAATGTTCCACTCCTTGTTTTACAAAGTTTCCAAACCCTGTCTTGCTCTTGAATTGCAGTTGTACTGCCTCAGGCAGGGTAAAGTTTGCTGGTATGTAGGTTTGGATGGTCAGTAGCAGGGAAGCAGGGGGGGTAGGGGACCCACTTACAGCTAGTGTGGTTAGAAAGTGGCTTTGCCTTTTTTTAGAACGTGTTATTCATCAGAAGCCAAACGCAGAGGCATCTTCCTTTTCAAAAACTCAATTGAAGATGCAGACTTTCAATGTGTAAGTTCCACATAAGTAATATAATTAAGCATCTACCATCTCTGAGCATACAAATTGTCTGAGAAAAAATGGTGGCACAAGCAAAACTAGATTCTTTCCTAACGGACAGATTCTGTTGTCTTTGTCAACACCTGTATTTCCTCACACTCGTCAGCTTCAGTTGCAGGCTGCATCACTGTCTCTCACAGCACAGCTTGGCCCATAGTTACCTGTAGGGGCAAATTGTGCTCTAACAGCATTTTGCAATTCTACAGCGTAAAAATAGACTATTTTCAGGTTCCTAATGTGATATATTTACATTTCTTGGTTGCTTGGCCTAGGAAGATGGGAATGAAAAAGTTATTTGCTCCTCCCATACATTAACCCTGTCACCATTCTCCATTGTGCAGCTGGATACCTTGCACTAGTCCTCGCCTTTGCTGCTCTGTAATGTGACAACTGGGGGTGCTCAAGAACAGAAGATGTCTTCTTCCTCCAGAGACTATCTCACATACTCTGTGAGGAACTGTTTGTTTTAGCTGAGAGAATGGAAGTTTTGTGCAGTTTCCCATTTGGTAATATCTGGGTTTTTCCGTATTGATCTGCATTGGCTTTTATTTTTAAAGAAAATAACTTTTTCTGTTTCTTTTTTTATCTCTTTTTTTTTTTTTTCTCTCATATCACTGTGGGAGTAGTATGTTTTATCTAAATTAAGCTTCCAGATGAGGCTTTGTCATGCAAAAATAGAAATACTGTCTGGGGTGAAAGGGAGAGAACCAGAAGAGCAAACAAACATTGGGAAGTACAAGAGCAATGTTAATTGCACAAGCTATACAGAGTTAATTGCCAAACCTAACCTTAAATGAAGGACGCTCTCCTTTGAGGTACTGATACAGTACATGGAGCATTGTCTAGGTGAGGGCTCGTATTCAAAAGCCCTTTACAGAGTTCCTGCATTTCTCTGGCGCAGTTGTTTTTAAGAAAGGCTTGTATTTCAGAAAGTGAATTTTCAGGCTCTGCGAATTATGTTCCTGGAAGCCCACTTGTGCCAAGCACCCACAATCTGAGGCACTTCCAGTGGCAGTAGGAGTTTCACAGACTAAAAATTATTAATAGTTATGGAAGCAAATCAGATAGCAAGTGAGGTAAAGGTCCAGTTAGTCTAGATAGTATGTAGCTGTTGAGTATAAATCCCTGCTCTCATCTGCTTAGGTGTGATGAGGTACTGGCCTTCGCCTAATATTAAAACACGCATTTTGCAGATGCACCTAATACATGTCTGCATTATTCTATTCACATGCCAGTGTAACCGGTACTAGTCCCAAATCAAGCTTGTACTATCTGTCCCAGCACAGAGGCTTTTATCGGTGTGAGCACATATGTGTATTGTGAATATGTTGATTTCTGTCCATCACAGCTTGATCACTTTTATTTTTCACCTAGCTTTCTTTGCCTGTTGTTCTGACTACTGAAAAGATAAAATGAAGGAGTTCTTGCCCTTCAGGGCACTGTCTGTTGACACAGGTTCATGCAAGTAAATAGTTAACAAGATACCCAAGACCAGTTATTTAGATGGTTCACTGTGTCATTCACTTTTATGTTTTGCTTTTGTGAAGAACTGGACTTTTAAAAGTTCTATTTGTAAAAAGTTGATTTTGCTACTTTTAGGAAATCAAAATGATTAGTTTTTCATTCTCAAAGCCAATGCTATGTGAAAACATGAACCACACAACTTGATGTGGCACGAGTGAGAAGGATTTTTATTCACTAAAACTGTTGTCCCCTGAGGCTTCCTCAAATGTACCATACCCTGTCATGTAAGGTTAGTCAATTTTTAAATTATTTGTGACCCAAGCTTAGCATTATGGAGAGAGAAGATACCTACAATGGGTATCTCTTGGTGGGCGCTGGTTACAAATAACTGAACTGAGGTAGTCCATAGATAGGCAATAACTTAAAGTATAATGAACTTGTGCAAAATCATTAAGATTTCCAAGTGTGGTGTTCTCATACTTGGCAGAACTCTTTTTTTAGCCTTTAAAAACCTTCAGAAAACCCACATTGCTTGCCCTTCTGTAGATTTAATTTACTTACATATCTGTGTATTCCAGAAAGATGCTTGTATTTGATGACTTTATTTTAATTGTTTTGCATAGGTGTAGCCCAGGTTACTTTTCAAGACCATGCTATGTGCCATGTATTTGGAAAGCCTAAATGGGCTACTATGTTTGATTGTAGGCTGCCAAAAAAACGCTGTATGACAAGCAGTGAGAATGCGGGGAGAGAAAGAAATACACAAGCAAATGCATACTGGCTTGCCCCTGGCAGCAGGGAAGTTCATGGAGATAAATGATTTCTTATTTATTTGGAAGAGTTTGCATCAGGAAGATGATGAGAGTAGGGGAGGTAAGGGAGAGCCTTAAACATCACGAGGGTAATTTGCATTGTTTCATATTATAAACTCCCTTGTGTTCTGGGGTGCTGCCAGTCTTTTTGACTATTTCAGGTTATTCATTCAAGGTTTGCAGCCAGATAGATTAATGAATTACCAGATCTTGCGTAAAATGACTTGGCCTGACTTTTAAACAACCACCAATGTTTTCTTTGCCAGTCTTGTGACTGGTGTTAATGGGTTTCCAGAGAGCTGAGCCTATATAGACTTTCTGTACTGGCCTCCCCTATTATTTTTTCCACTTTTTAATTTTCTCTGAAACTAGTAGCCCAGGGCAGGCAGTTCAAGGAGATATAATCTCAGGGAAAAAAAGACATAGTAGTCAAATCCTTGATGGCTGATGCCCTTCAGTGCCAAATCAACATGATTTATCATAGCCATCTATTCAGCACAACAGAGGCTGGAGGTGAGCTGCGTGGTGTACCTCACACAATATGCATAACTAGAGCTCTGAACTTTGAAGGAAAGCCTCAGAGCTATTTGCAAAGTGCTGGTGCTTAGTGAATACTAAATTACATTTAGGAAATAGTCTACTGCTACCAGTTATACTTCATTTTTATTCTTGACACAGACACCTAAATCAGAGAACAGTAACATTTCAGAGATTATGGTAGCAGTTTGGGTATGTTCCAACACTATAATAGGATCAGAATTTTAAGGCCTTTTTTATTATTACCAATAGTCACTTAGTTTCTACTGCAGCGTACTTTGTAGGGAATTACAGCTTTTACTAAAAAGATTAAAATGCTATTATGCAAATGATTGCAGTATGTTATTATGTTTACAAATTAACATCCATGGCTCAACACACAAATTAACTAACTATTCCATCTATATTATTAAGGATTTAATAAAGTAACTGTTGATAAAAATGAGGATCTTGGAACAGTTAATAGGAACTGATTGTGGTTTAACACAGAACTTAAACATTTTGTTTAATGTTCTAGATGGTATAATGGCAGAATAAAGCTTATCAAAGTGCTTAAAAGAACTGAGATTGTGTGAATGGTATAGCAGCATGTCTGAGGCCATGAAGAGTGCAAACTAAATAACTCTGGGCAGTAGCACAGAGTGGGCAGCATATCAGTGAATCTGAAGGTACCACAAGACTATCTTGTATCAACGTGTAGTTTCCTGCTCTAATAAGTATTGAAATTCAGATTCATACACATTGAATGTTTTACATGATAAGCACACATAGTGTGCTTGGGAACTTGCGTCCCTCTAAAATGTATCCTGTAATGATGTGTTTCTATGGCAAATGGGATTTTACTTCTGAGAGTACCTCTGTATAGCAAAAAAAGGGAAGGCTGAGTTCAGGCTGAGATGACTTTACAAACAGCACTGCAAATTGCATTCCTAGTAGTTCGTAAGAGATCATAAAAGCAAACAGATAAGAGCTACTGAGGTCCTAGAGAAATGAATGTACAGTATGTGGTTATGAGATAGATTTAGTAGAGAAACAGACAACATTGTAGGTTTAATACAACAATAAACATAAAAGGCAAAAGATGCAGATTTGGGATAGGAAACTTTATTAGAACAATAAAAGGTAACAATGTATCATAAAACCTGCATGTGAGACTGGGAGAAAGACCCTCTGTTCCAGGGGAAGAAAACAGGCGGGGCTGGGTGAAAGTGCCAGAATTTTTATATTCCTAATGGAGCAATGTCACATGTCTTGTGTGTTTGAATGCGTTACCTTTTCCAGTGTCTCTGGCCTGACTCAGGTTTCTGCATCTACTAAATATAGGAGACCAGCACAATAACATTACATCTATGGGGGTGATGTATGTAAACTATAATCTTTGACTAGCTATGCTGACATTTTAAAAAGGCTCTAGCAGTTAGTGGAATTTATTTTACTTGAACCAGCTGCTATGTAATTGGGAAGAGTTTATGCAAATACTCTGTATCTAGTGTTAGCAAGATGTGCTGCTGCTCCTTTTCCTCTCCTGCTTGGACAAACTACAAACTATCTAAACACCTCTCTGTTTTAATGCGAGAACCTTGTGTGTTGGTTGAAACCTTCAGGCAGGAAAGAAGTCCCAAATGAGAAAAAACCAATTGCTTTGAGAGCTTATTGTTTGATGTTCGAGGCCACCACGACCGTTCCCCGGGCGCACAATCAAGAAAATGCAACTGATCGCCTTCACATTCCCATTAAGGAGATATTTCACCTGGAGCAGCTGTGGCTTGAGATGCTCACCATGTCTCTGCTCTGCTGAGCACCTGTCCTCTTTGCAAGAGGGAAGACTTAACGCTCACCGGAGCAGTAGTAAGCTAATTAGGTCATTAGACAAATGTCTTGGCCCAGGTTAAAACCAGCCCTTGAGGACACCGTGTTACACTTTGTTCCCGCTGGCTACATATCTAAATACAAACTGGTGTCAGCTGCCATACAGACAAAAATGTAATAGCCTCCCTTCACAGAGGTCATCTTAAATCCACTTTGGTCACAGTCACACTCCACATCTGTTTTAGTGAGATGTAGCTTCTTAAGGTGGCATTTGGACTTCATAAGCACACAAACAACCGAGCTATAAATTGCTACTGCTGGAGTTATTTTGAATAAGTGTATACTGTTTCATATTTATAATGGTGAGGCTTCATAATATTCGCAGTGAATATATAACACAGATCAGTTCAACAAGCATGAAATTGTATGTTGTCAACTTGTCACATAAATAGAGCCATATTCTAGCTTACGATAATGTTGAACTAAATATTTTCTCCCTAGAACTGCAGAGAGGACCACAAAAAAGTGGGACAGTGGCTCTGTCTTTTGTTAGAAAAAAACACCCCACTCCCCGAGTCATTGCTATTAGGAAGTAAATATTCCTGATTAGATTCTTCCAGCTTTTTCTCCCCCGTTTGCTTAACAACAGCCACAGAAAGTTTGCCTATCTTAGACAAATGCTAATTGGCTAAACTGTTAAATTTATTTCCCTTAATGGTTTTATTTCTAGTGTAACCTCTTTTCTTTTTTCTTTTTTTTAATTGTTGCTATTTTTGGACTGTGCATCATTACTAATTGCTACTAAATGCTCCATCTTGACCCTGGCGTGTTCTTTCCCTGCTGCCCCATCCCACTTAACATTAACTCAGGTCCATGCCATTACAAAAAGATAAAATTATAGCAAGGCTTAATTTAGGAGTTTTTTGTTTTTCTTTGGTGCCACTAACCTATTGTGCGTGTGCATATATAGGTTGGGAGGAGGAGATTGCATGGGGCAGGTTTGTGGCAGGGACGAAGTTTTGGTATTGAATTGTGTTTTTTCCCCTTTAGCAGAAAAATACAAGGAAAAGTTTGTGTGTGCATGTGTATGTGTGTATGTGAAACCTTATCCACTTGATAAGTGGATACACACAGATGTACCAGATATGTGCAACCTTTCTGAAGGAGTGCCTCTACCAGCTTTCTGAGCCTTTTTTCCTCCAGTGCCTGGCGTGCAGGTGCATACATGCTCCTAATGCCTGTGTTTGCAAGTGATGGACTGCAGCATTGGCATGCACAGGGATCGGACTGTATGAATGCATGCTCAGCCATAGGGGCTGGTTTCAGGTCTTGGTGGAAATCAGCCCCTTCACGACCCAGAGCTGGTGGCTTTGGCGGAGTTTTCCATCCTGACACAACAGAGCAACAGCCTAGCTTAGTAATTATTGAGAAATTAATTAGCAATTTGTGGTGGTGATGAGGCTGAAGGGCCATGTGCTTTTTACCACATGCAGTAATCACTGGGTTTTGTTTATGAAAGCACGAAACCAAAACCTATTGAGATTTTGGTGTTGTCATGAAGCCTGAGCTGTGTGATGTGCCGGAATAATACTTTTATTTCCTCACACACATCTGTGCTTTTGTGCTTTACTGTGTGTAACACAATGGGGTGCTGGTCCACAATGGGCACTTCTAATCACTAAGACGATAATCAGAAGAGCAGAGTATTTTCTGTGAGGAGCCACTGTGGCAGCCTTGGGCAAGTGTTGTTGACTTGCTGATTTATGACAGCTTTGAATTGCCTGAACTGCTCACATGAAGTTCAGGAGGATCAGACCTTCCAAGCGCGTTACAGGGTTAGAGGTGTCAAATGAGCAGAGAAAGCTTCCCACACCTCTCTACTCTCTGCTGCCGCATCTGCTCCTTGAGGGCTCAGTGATACTGAATCTTTATAGGATTTGGAGGGGCAGTCCATCAGGTAGTCTGATGAACTTCAGATCTTTCCTACAGGAGATACACTTGCATGAAAATTGAGAAACTGGATGGAAAACTTGTTTTTCACCTAGGAGATTACTGTCAAGGAGGTGGTAATAATGATTGTCTGGGGGATTGGTTTGGTCAGAGGAATGTTCTGCTTGCTGAAAAATGCTAGAAGAAACAACGAGAGTTTTCTCCTGGAATGGTAGTTTCTCCTGGAGAGAACTCAAAATTGTTTAATTGTGTCTGAAAGGAGTCTTAAACCTTTATGAAAAAAAAAAAAAAGAAACTAATTGTTTTTCTCTCAAGTTGCTGTTTAAGCAGTGACATGATGATTCAGGAACTGCACTGGAGAATGTGAGTAATAAACGTTATGGAAGAGAGACTTCTTACTGGGATTTTGACATTAGTGAGAATGCTTCTGGGTTGCACATTCGCACAGAGCAGTCAGTGACCCTAGGTGAAAAGCAGATACAAAGAGAGGTTTAAAAGTCTTCTAGTATTCAGGATTTTTTTTTTTCTATTATTATTATTATTTGCATCAGTTGACTAGCTGCATCTGGTTATGATGTGCTCCACCTTGCCAGGCCCTGCGGCTTGAGACTGAGTGAAGAGGACCTTAGGTCTATTGTCTTCACTTCAGGAGGGCTTGTTGGTGAGGTGTGGGCAGCCAGGTAGTGCAGGTGACAGTGTGGCTGGTAGAGGATGAAGAGCAGACTTGAGGCAGGGAACTGCTTTGCAGAATCACAGAATTGTTGAGGTGGGAAGGAACCTCAGGAGGTCATATGGTCCAACCCCACCTGCTCAGGCAGGGCCACCTAGAGCAGGAGGTTGAGGAATTATTTTTCTGTTCCTCTGCTGTTGCTTCTCCTCCCTTGAAATGTCACTTTATTAGGACTGGTGATGAGTTCCTGATCCCATTTGGAAAATCTTACCCTGTAATCTTAAGCAGCTGTGGAATCCCTGGAAGGCATGTCTGTGTATAGCAAGAAGCCCATCACGGGCAAATCTTAGTTTTCAGAGGAAGACGCGTGGTAGTCAGGAGTGTTCTCAATCCGGCATAGGTTTTCATGTCAAATTTTCATATAAGGAAACTTACCTCTTGGGCTGGTCTTAGCTTCCACAGGTCCTTAGCCTGTTCATTTCCACAGGCTTTGGGCATGCACAAAAGGAGCAATAGGCTTTTATTTCTACCTGTCTGGGGTAAACATGCATTTTTAAAATCCTTTTTCTGGTTTTGTGTTTGCTTTACTTTTTTTTTTTCCCATCAGGACTGGTGTGGACTTTCTTGTCTGTATTAACTGTCCTTAAAAGCCTAACATGCGCTCTTCACACTAGTATGAAGATATCAGGCAAAACATTACCAATTGTCGCCTCAATTGCACCTGGAGAAAAGCCAGAGAAACTTGTGGGGTTTTTTTCTAAGGCATAAGAAAATATCACACTGTCCTTAACACTACAAAGACATTCATCCATTTCCAGTGATGGGCTGTCAAACTGCTTCTGCTTATATGTGATGTCATTTTCCTTGCTGTTGGTCCCACTCATATATAGGAAGGGCCAGGTCAAATCCTTCTCTGGAGACCAAGTCTCCCATTTGCAGCAGGAAATCTCTCAGGCAGAGAGAGTAATGTTACAAAACAGAGGCTAACATTTCAAAACAGCTCTGCTGCCCCTGGCACAGTCTAGAGCATCACAGACCAATAACTCCTATCATGTCACTCTTGCAGCACCTTATTATCTATGTTTTTCTGTAAATCCAATCCGAGACTGTCATTACCAGTTTCAGGTAGGTGAACACCATCTGGGTGAAATAACCATGTGCCAGTGATGGGCTGGAGGGGGCTCTTGTTAGTTAATCATCCCTACCTTCCCTTTGATGAGTTAATTTGCCTGTTGAGCCATGGAGGAGCCCCCAGGAGCTCCCAGGAGCCCCTTGTTAAAATTCTGCCGACAAATGGGAAGATAGGGATGATTTCACTCCTCTTGCTGGAGCCTGTGCTATCTATGATACTGCTAAATCATCCATAATGCATAATTTTCTGTGCAATCTTTTTGTTACAGTTCTGGCGGCACATTACTTCTTTGTGCATTTACTTTTTAAACATTGTCATTGGATACCTAACTCTCCTGAAAAACTCATGCCATGAATTAAAGTTAATTGCAGTACTTCCATGTGGCCTTTTAGTAGCTGACATGCCAGGTTCATTGCCTGTGATGCTGGGCCCCCTTTTTCTCCCATTACTTAACGCAGTCTTTATCTACCTGTCTCATGGTAATGCCTAAAACCTCTGTAGTAGGGGGATAGCCTCTTTGTACACATTAGTGACCATCCCTGTTTTATGGCGTACATTCCGAAGTCCTTGGAAGGAGCAGAGGTAGTGAAAAGAAAGAGGTGATCCTTGGGGCTTGTGAGGGAAAGTAAACTGAAGTTACTCTTCCTTCAGAGGCCTGGGAGTGCTGCTGTCTAACTAGGCTCCTCTTCCTCCCAGCCAGCTGAAGGTGGTTACAGCCTGCTGAGCTTGTCCAGCCCAGGGAATAGAGTGCTAACCTACAGTGCAGCTAGCAGATGCTAGCTTGAAGTTGAAATTGTGTTGATGTGATGTGGGACTGCCAAACCTGGGGAGAAGCTGCCGTAGTACGTCCCACTATGGAGACTTTATCTCCAGACCTAAGAAGAAGAATGAAATAAAAAAAATTTAAAAAAATAAAAAAATAAAAAAACAACTAGGGAGCTAAGAAATATGGTCATTTGGAAGATGCTCTGTTCCCTTTTTAACTAGTCAGACAGGGCTTGTCAGCTCTGATACAGTGGTGTTACAAGCCTGATCAGAGCTAGCTCCTGCTATATCTCTGCATAGTGCTGATGGGTGCTGTGGGTGGATTTATTAGCTTTCACTCAATATTGATGTTTGTCCTAGGCTGTGTTCTGAGAGAGAGCCAACCTCTCCTGCAGACACAAAGGAAAATGATGGAGGGACACTGGAGTAAACCTGTAAGAGTCAGTTGGGATCCTACCAGCTAGAGGTGATCAGAATGTACCCAGCAGGTTTCTGTGCGGTTAGCTGGCATCTTTGTATTGTGTTTTTAGAACCGGTTGCGAAGGATTATTTGGCTGTGTCTTGTACAGATCTAAATGGTGTCCAAGCCTGAGTGCTCTGCTACGAGTGCTTAGGGAACTTTCCCAAAGTACCAGGGATCCTAGCATAACAGAATGGCTTGAGTTGGAAAGGACCTTAAAGATCATCTAATTTCAACTCGCCTGCCATGGGCAAGGGCATGGACAGGGCATGGGAATCCTATCAAGATCTCCACACTGAGTCAGTTTAAGTCCAGTATGGTCAGAGCTAGTAGGCCATGGAGGGCTAATTCTTAGTTGCAACATCAGCATTGCCTTAGACCCTGCTCCAAGCATTTGCAGCTCCGTGAACACAGTCCAGATGCACTTGAGCTGCCTCTCTGTGGACTCTCTCTGGACCCGAGAGGGTTTGTTAGGGGCAGCCCCATGCTGCACAGAGGTGGTTGTTCTCTTTCTGGATCTCTCACGAAGTTAGGCATGTGAAACTTTGATTTTCAAACCCAAAGCTAAAGAAAAAAAGAGACCTATCCCTAATCTTCAGCCTATAATAGTTCCTATTTCCTAATTTGTACTTTTGAAAGTTGTGTATATATGTTCTTAATGCCTTCTATTCTGACGTGCCTTGGCCCAGCAGGCATGTCAGAAACTTTTTAGAATAATGGCTTTTGTGGGTACTGAGTTTTTCTGCCAATCCAGCTTGAAACATCCAGGCACACTGCCTTCTGAAGCCTGTTACTCCAAGTTACACCAGGCGCATAGCACAGTCCTTAAAGTGTACCCTTTCACTTCATCTTCCATTATTTCCTCCTAGGCCGTCACTCCTTGGAGGGAATAGGCATGCTCCTAGGATCAAGCTTGCCCTCCATCACTGAAAAATCAGCTATGTCCTACAGTTTCTGTCAGCTTGCTTTTTTCCCCAGCCTGAATTCACAGGAATGAACGAAAATCCACTCCTGCCTCTTGTCCTTCCCTACACCTGCTTCTGGGAGTGCAATGACAGATATCAGTTTTATTGTGTGCCAATGTTACCGCTCTGTTTGCAGCAGATTTAAGAGTTTACATTAGGCCACAGTGTTATCTTCCAGTTCTCCTAATTCTATCTGCTGGCAATCCCAGCTGTGTGGTTGGGGTGGCTGCCCCTGTCCTAAAGGAATTTGTGTCAATTTCTGCAGGGACAAATCCTCCCTGTGCTAAACCGCTTTGCAGTATTTGCTCAAACTGAAATTTGGACAAAGACGTTCTGTCCACATCCACCAGAAGAGATTGCCTTTTTTTCTGATGCAGTTGGAGGTAGATGCGTTGGAAGCTGCCTGTACCTGGCTGATAACTGAGCATCTATGTAGCACGATCCATGCCCTTTTCTAATTTGTCTTTGAATGACAAATGTGTCTTCACTGAGTCAGCAAAAGAGGAGATCCTACAGTAGAATTCATTGCCCTTCTATCCGTTTTAACAGAGCTGCTAGGTTTTCCCAATTCCTCCTGAAAATCAGACTTTAAAAGAGATCTTACAAAGCTGTCCCTCAACAGTATTGTCCAGAACCTCGTTACATTCTCTCATCATTTCTGATCAAGGCACATCATGTATTGTTATTTCTTTAGAATCCCTCCCTAATCTTACTGGTGTATACCCAATGAAAAAAAGAATTCAAATCTTCATGAAAATCCAAGTTGCAGGGATTTGGAGATAGTCCAGATAGTCCTCATCACTGTTGCTCGTAGAGAGCAGAGTCTAAGACTGCAGATAACCTCAAAAGAGAAGAGCAGATTTCATTGCATCACACAGAAACCATGCATAAGTTTGCTGAGGTTCTCTTGGGAGGCTTTATGGTGAGAAATCCTTCAAATTTTGCATGGCTTCAGTTTTCATTGCAAGTGTTCTGTTAAGTTCTAAAATTTTAACTTTGAAGCTGCTAACTGGTAAGCCAAACCTTTCCCATGGGGGAGTCCTTAGCAAAATAGCTCTGTTTGTGAGGAATATGGCAGGACAATAGTGTGGTGTAATAGCAAAGCAATCAAATTCTCATAGACTTGGAATGAAAACCTATAAAATGTTGCTGACTGCTATTTAAATGTTTGAATCCATCTGAATTTTTTTCTGTGCAAAGAAAATGTGTCTCCTAGCATCAAATCTATGCACTCCAAGATTCCTGGAGGTACCTACCTCCCTTATTCCTTGCATATGTGCAGTTGTCCTTTTTAGTTCTGAAAGCTACTCAACTAATGAAGGATCGGGGCCACTTCACTTGATGTTCTTCCTCTCTGGAATCCAGTAATTGTTTTGCATCAGGGAGTAATTGTACCCATAGGTATTAGACAAACCTGCTAATTCAGACTCTGGAACTCTTGAGTATCTTCCCAAATTGCATTGCGTGGTTTGGTTAGATTATATCTTATCTCTAACCTTCTTGCTTCAATAAACATACACTATCTAGCCTGTCTTCTCCCACCTTATGCACAAGGAAAATCATCAGGACTTAATCTGTTGCTGGTGTTAATGGCACGATTCCTCATCCTAATTTCAATTCACTCTGCCTGATATCACACAAATGCCTTTGAGAAAGTATTTTATCCCTTACACTGTGCCAAAGACACTTTCTTCCTCCATCACTGCTGCCTGACTTTCTACAGACTTTTGTAATAACCTTTGCAGGCTGTGGTAGATGACATGGTCTTGCATACAGAAGTCTGCAAATGAGTGCCACATCTCAGACTGTCACTTCAGCTCAGAAGGTCCCTAACACCAGATCCCTGATCTTGAGCTATTACTGTAGCCAGGAAGTGTAGTCTTGTTCACTAGCAAGAAACAAAAGGATGGAAAAAGAATACAGTAAAAAGGGCAGCAGCATTTTTTGTCTCTCTGTCTGTCTGGCAGGTGGTTGGACATTGCAGACACCCCATGCACTGCCCTCTCAGGGCTCTGCTCCCCAATGCTCTTGACAGCCATTTTTCAGTCCTTTTCTGTCAACTGGAAGCTCGTCTGGAAGTGCTTTGGGACAGAGACTGTGTGCGCTGTTGGTGTTCTTGTGCCCTGCTTGGGAGTGGAGGTTGGTGTTGCTGGTTGGAGCCTTGCTCTCCATCATGCCTGTGAACAGTCTTGGTTGGGTCTGTTTGGACTGTGAGTACTTTCTGCAGATACTTTCTGCTATGATGTGACTGGAGATGGTTCAGTGCAATAAGGCTGTTGTCATGGTAGTGCTGGGGTAACACTTAACCAGGAGAAACTTAAATTGCAGAAGATAGATAGTAATGCTAATCATCATAATGAAGATGGAGCCTTATTTTTGCTGCATGACTGTGGAAGGAAAGGCTGAGAAATAGACAGCTAAAATCACTGAGTGCATACTTTCAAAGACAGGGCTTGCTCAGCAGCCAGGTGACAACAGACATGTTGTTTATTTGACAGAGAGGCTGTGAACTTAACTCCTGACTCGAAAAGAAAACTTGCTTCCCAAATGAAGACATATGGAGGGTTTTAATGGCAGCTGCAAGACATGTGGCTAGGTTATGCCACTATGTGTGAGCTTATAAAGGTGATAGGTATATATCTGGTGAGGGAATCTCTGAATTCCACCACTATTTCAGAGTGAAAGCATTTCTCTTCCTGAAAAGAGAGTCAAAGAAAAATTGTGTCTGAGAGGACAGGCTTTGCCAGCTCCACGGCAGTTGGATGTGATGCCTGCCCAGTAAGGGAAGGAACTTTGAGTTCAGCTGCACGGTTGGGTTTTAGTATGACCTTGTGGAGCGTTTGTATCTAGAAGTTGGTCTTCATTAACTAAGGTTTTTAAGTTATTTTAAAAGAGACTTATACTGAAAAGTTGCAGTAAAACCAGGGAAGGAAAAAATACTGGGAAACATCTTAGAACATATGCCTTTATTAGTTTCCATTTGGTACTCATGTTATGGCAATCAATTAGCCCCATGCCAAGACTAGCTAATACCTGGGATATGGTGTGGAAGGCAGTGGGCTGGAATCAGTGTCTGGAGACACTTGCTGCTTGAATCCTGCGATGTTCCTGATTCGAGATCATGCAGCAAGTACCCATGGTGGTGTACTTGCAGAGGTGCGGAGAGTTGAGGCAACAACAGCAGCAGGGATCTTACGCTGCGTGACTGATTCCTGTGGTGATGTCTTTCAGACTGACTTAGCACAAGTAAAATGTATGTAAAGATGGAGAACATTTGTGCTTTGCTTTGGGGTTTCCTTGTTTTGATACCTTCTCATGGTTTTCAGTGAGGAGCAGATGGACAGATGAATCTTGCTTAAGACTATGTAAAGAGAACCACTTGTAGCCTCAAAAATTTGATATGTTTTAAAGATGAAGTGGCTTCATTAAAGACTGTAAAGTCCTGCAGTTTTACCCCAAAGAAAACACTGACGGCTCCACAGCTCAGCTGGCAGGGAACCATGTTAGACCATGTAGCCTTGCCTATATGTGCAAGTCCTCTTATGGTACCAAAAATTTAATTTAATTTTCTTATAAGGTCCCAGGGAGTGAGCTAAAAATAGCTCGCCCAGATACACATTTTGGAATTTCAGAACTAAATGTAATAAAGCAGTTTTTTATTTTTACTCTTTTGATGACACACGCAGTGAGAGAGTGAGGATGCCGTGTTACAGTATCTTTTGATTTGCTATTTGCTGTGTGTTAAACATTTATATTTCAAAGAAGTGTTTGCACCTCTACCCAGCGTTTGGCAAATCCAACAGCTCATTAGATGTTAACAGTAGCAATGCTGCTAAATACAAAGGATTCATAGGCAAAGTACCCCTCAGGCTGTATCTCTGAGAGAAATAGCAGCAAATAGAATCAGAAACTAATTAAATAGTCAGCTAAAACGAGCAGAACTTTAAAAAGCTCTAAAACTACCAAAAATGGAAACATATTACAGTTATCTGCATTCACAGTGCAGAACAAGTTTGGTAGTATTTAAGATAATTCCCTAGTGCCTGCTATTTTTAGTCCAAGGGTAAGCTTCCGTAAGAGCCTTTCAGCACTGCATCCCTTTAACCTGGCCTAACAAGCTAAGCCAGTAAGCTGTCTGATTTCTGTCTTACAGGAGGCAGAGAGATAGCTAAAACAAACCATTTGCGGTGCAAACGCTCAGCCTATCTTGTCTTAAGAGCTTTCTTCATATAGATTTTTTTTTCCAAGTGTCCCACTGTTAAGCACTGCTTGTCAGAGACCAAAATGTCAGGCTTGTGGCTGCATGGAAATCATAGAAGCACAGGAGTGAAAGGAGGATTTTATAGACCCAGCCTAATGGAAATAAACATTTCTGCATTTCCACTGGTGAAACCCAATCGAGGCAGTTTAGGCTATTGCTATCAATGTTTCTGAGGAAAAAGGAACATATGTAGTTTTTCTCAGGGAAGAAACGGCTGACATAAAGGGCCCGGTTTGCTTCTCAATTGCACTTAATCTGTCCTGGTTTAACCCCATTGACTTCCCTGGGTGATGCTTGGTTTGTGCTGCTATAATCCAAGGGAAGTCAAGCTGATGTCGGTGTTACACTCCCTGTGCTGCCGGCACTTGGGTTTGGGGCACCCTTTGCTTTTGAAACGGGGCAAGCCCATATGCGGCTGTAAAATGCTGCAGTGCTCATTGCACACTGGTGGTTTGGTGTTTCAGGTGGATAAAACTTTGCAATACTCACTTACAGATAGCTCTTTTTTACAGAAATTATGGTGTCCCCTCTAATGTGGGGCGTGGGGGAAATGCAACTGCATTCACTTTCTTTTCACCCCCATTCCTTTCTTTCCTTTCCTCACCCCACCTTTTCCCATGGGGTGTGCATGTGTGATCCGTACATATGTTTACAAAACAAGATTTTATTGCTGCCTAAACACCAGTGGCCGCACCCCCTAATCCCGGCCAGTTGAGCAAGACTTGGATACAGTAACCTGTTCTGTCTGAAACAGGTAGAAACAGAGGTTGTGCTGCCTGGGTTAATGGTAGCAGCTCCAGCCTTCTGCCCCCAGAAGTGTTACTTAAATCGGTTTTCTCTTCCCAGGACACTGGATCAGGAGCATGGTTCTTTCATCTTGGGCTTCCAGTCAACAGCTCCTTTCCTCTTTCTCTTCCTGCCCCTCCATTTTGGGTGCTGATAGAGCCGGGCAAAATATCTTGTTACAAAGGGAGGCCATCTGAGTCAGGAAAGCATAGGCTGTGTTAAAGCCAGTGATCTGCAGGCTCCCACCTCTGCTTTAGTAGTCAAATGGCTGCAATTTACTTACTATTCCTGGGGTTAGGCACATCCTGTGGGATTTTGGCCATGTATCTAGCAGTTGCATAGTCTCAAATTATAACCTGTGCTAACTTCACTAGGGATAACTTTTAGATTGAAGATGCACTTGACATGAACAAATACATCAGTGCATTTCCAGTAAGGAATGTGAGCACAGCATCTACCACACTGTAGGCAAGATGAAGCCAAGCCACTTTTAAACTTATACTGGTTATATCAATGTAGTGTTTATGAGCAGAACTAACTTGATAAGGAGGAAGAATTAGACCTTACTGGCCTCTGGCTGGACTGCTGATAGTCCCAGGACATGCTGGTACAGATACAGTATGCAGGAGCTGCTGCTCTTAGCTTGATCATCAGCATACCCAAAGAGCAGAGGACCAGGTCCCCAGCTAGTGTAAATCTGCATAGCTCTGTTAAAACCTGTGGAGAGGCCCTAATTTACTGCAGCTGAACATCTGGGCCCAGGTTCCTTTTCTTTTGGTTACTAGCAGGATTAAATAGAAGTACCCCAAATTATTTATTATAGGTGCTGTGGCAGCATCTCAAACTCAATTGTAAATCAGGGCACTGTTGTGAACGGGTTGTGTGATCACATAAGAAAATTACAGTTGCTGCCTAAAGGAACTTATGGCCTAATTAATAATGATATTTAGTACATTGATAAGTACCACTGGACTTGACTGCCTATTATGGGGCTTTTCTAAAGAGGACAGAAATGTTGCGCAGGTTGATTTTCACCATTTCTGATGAAAAGGGGACTAGTTAACATCAGTACCCTGAAAAGAAAAAGACAGCCTTTTCATCGTGCAGGTGGAGGGCTGGTGATCAGGAATACGCATTGTTAAAAGATGAGCAAAGAATGAGCAATACATTCAGTTTTGACTAAGAAATAAATAGAAGAGAGGCAACTGAAGTGGGAACTGTAGTGTGCATCACGGTATGCATACATTACATAACTCTTCTAGGCTGATTGAGGGTAAATGAACAGGGTAGCCTTAGTGTAAATTAGCAAATTAGTTATACATTTTAGTGTCAACTCCATTTCATCAGCAGTATCTGTGAAGACCAGTGAGTTCCAGGAAATACAGAAACAATCCAACAGTGGATGTTCTCTAGAGGAGGCTTTGCAACAGATAGCTCTTCTCTGATCTTTATTTTCTTTTAATGTTTTCTGTTTTAAAGTCACCATCTCTAGTTTATGATTCTATTCGCATACACAAAATTGCATTGAAAGAGCATTAAAGCCTTATCACCTAGTGACAAATCAAGGAAATACATAGTTAAGGATATTATGAGGCATTTAAACGAATCCACATGTTTAAGTGGCGGAAAATTCAGACACCTCTCCTCATCCTGAAGAGTGTCACTGTTTTTTGAGGCAAGGGCTTATTTGCCTGCTGGGACAAGCTTACATTTTGTTTTCATGGGACTGTAAAAGTGAACTGAAAAGCCTGGCAAAATGCATCTGTGATCTGCACTATGTTAAACACTATACCTGTTAGCACCTTCCTTACTGTGGCGTCTCCACATTCGTACTTGGTGCTTCTTTATAATGCAGCCTTTTACTGCTTTCAGCCTAGGATACTCACAGTAGTGGTACTTGGGGTGTTCTCTCAGCTGTGCATCTCCTCAGATATGGGAATGCCACTCAGGTTTTCTGAAACTTTTTTAGCTCATTAAGGGTAGAGTGTACATACCTAAAGATACTCTTTTTCCTTTTTGTGGTGATTTCCTCAGGTTTTTGAGGGCTAATGCCTACTATCTCTGTTTTTTTTATCTAGCTAAACCACCCCTAAATGTGTGTCACTCAATACGTCTGCTGGTACATACCAGGAGGATGGTAGAGCCATTACGGTGACACTTAAAGGCAGGAGTATGGTTACATAGGTAAAACAAATAGAAAAATTAATCTTTAGCCTTCCAGACAAGTTTTATGTCATGTCTGAATAAACTCTTTTAGCCACCTCAGACCAGATGGCAGCCATCCAGTTAGAACACAATAAAAATTGATAAGTTGCCCAGATGTATTAGGGATGTACTGGTCCTTTCACACTGCAGGTCTAAGAAAAACTGGTGCTTTTCTTCCCATGAGACATGACTTGTGTTTGTTGTACCTGTTCAACACACATGGTTGTGGGTTTGATGAAGCTGAACATGCTAAAAAATAAAAACACCATAAAAAGCATTTAATGAACTTGATTCCTCACAAATGCTAATTTCTTGGTCAAATTAAATTCCAATTTTCTAACCGTAAAAGCACCAAATAGAAGTGGCATATTTTGTGGTTTAAAAAGGAGGTTTTTGAGTGTGTGCTCCGTTCGCACAAAACCCAGTCTCTGCATAATTGAACAAAATTAAAAATATATGTAAATGCTTCTCTGTTATATTGTATATAATTTTACCCAGAAATTTATATTTGTGTAGAGTCATAAATCTCTAGAAAGAAGTAGGGATTATGATAGACATCCTGACACATCCAGTATAATTAAAGCTAAAGCAAATGCAACACTGCAACACAGAATGAACAAAAGCGACAAGATTATGCTTCATAGTTTGCAAAGGAATGGTCTACACTACCACACAAGTGCATTTTTTAGAGATGTCTGCTGTTATCAAGAGGAAAAAGAAGGGTTTGCATCAATTACATGTGTGAAATAATCACTGCAAGCTATATGTAGCTCTTTTTTTTTCCCAGAACATGCCATGCTGCTCTACAAAGGTATATGAATGTTGAAAAATTTTATGTCAGCGCACTGACAGATTAGTGTGGGCATGCACCATAAATCAAGTAAATAAATAAATCTGAGCAAGCAGTGTTTGAATATTTGGATTGAAATACTGCTGACACCATTGCTGAAAGCTCTGCAATGGGGAGAGTCCCAAATGTCTTCCCTATCTTACACTGTAGCATGTAGCCTTCCCCATCCCCCACTTCCCTCGTTTTGCAATACCCACTCTCTGTCAGAGCTTGTCTGGATTGGGACCATTGCTTCGGAGCTGTAACTCTCTACCCTCCTGTGTGGTTTAGGTGTGTAATAATAATTACAAGTCTCCGTCTGGGTTGTTGCTCAGGACTTTATCACGTGCATGAAGGACTGTGTGTAAAAGGGGAAGGGAGGATGGATGTGAGGTGCTGTGTGCTGCTCCCAGAGTGGGAGGGCAGGCTGTGCAACCTCCCGCACTCAGGCAGTGATGTACTCATGCGGTTCAGGCTGACCATCCTCTGTCCCCCCTTGCCAGCAGCACCTCACCTGTGCTTTCCCACTAGTGCTGCCAGCAAGAAAACTTCACCTCCTCCTTTACTTCTCTGGTCATCTGGCACGCTGAAACTCCCAGCCTTTCTTATGTGTCTCTTCATCAAGCTCTTCCTTTCCTTTGCACTTTTGCCCTTCCCCTGTTCTTAGACGTAGGAAGAGTTTTGCTTCGATGTGGAGCTCTGCCCTGACCTAGCATGCTGCAGGCCTGACAAGACATGTCAGGTCTTCTGCTGTAGTTCCTGACCCATGAAGACCAGGTGGTCTTACCTGGCACTGGGCAAGGCACCATCGGAGTTTGTCCACAGTGTGCCTCAGTGTTACAGACATGCAGTTCCTGGTAAGAGGTTTGGTAATACTTTTACAATGTCAAGTACTGTACAAGTTAAAAAGCCCCTCTGGTGAGCTAAACAGGTCCAAAACATAAGTAATGCATTTATTCAGTAATCAGCAAATTAGCCTATCTAGTCAGTAAATGTTGAGGCCCAAACTGCTGATAAGATGATTTACTTTCAAGTGTTTTCTCAGTATTGTGCTCAGCATCAAGTATAAATTGAATAGAGTGACCTTTTGATACTGAGTCAAATTGACTGCATTTCCAAAGATTCTGTGGTTTCAATTACCATAAATTTTTGATATTGGGTCTACCACCGGTGCACTGATTCCAACACAGCAATATCTTATCATTGCTCCCTTTAACACAGTCAGTGGTACGATAGCTTGCTCTCAGGTGGTTTTTTGTTTTGCCTTTTGCCAGAATCAAAGATTACTATCATAGAAGAGAAAAATAGAGTTTGCACAAATGAAATTGCAATGGTTTGCTAAACATGAATGAATTTTGGTCAGAAGATGTAAAACGAGGTACAGGTTGCTAGGTGGGTCCTCATTGTGAGATGAAAAAATGAATCAGTATCTCTCAGTTTAGTAAAAACTTCTGAACTGCAACAGCTCATTAGAAACAATAAAAACAAGTGACTTTGTGGTAGAAGAATGTTTACTGAGCTCTTCTACACTGAAATGTTTAGCTTAGAGCAGAAAGGTTAGATTTTTCACCTGAAAAATTAGTCCATCTCACAGGAGCTATGGCAGCATTACTTCAGGTGATCAAGGGCACAATCTTAAAGAAAACTGTATTCGCAAATGGCCTGTGCCATGGTTTTGTGTTGTGATACTTTAATCGCAGACACTTGACAGAAAATTTATGAATTTGGTCTCTTATAGAAAAAGTAACCCGAGATCAGTTACCAAGATCAAATATAACTTTTCAAGACTAGGAATATGCACCATGTTGAGTATATGAATAATAATAAATTGTTACGTTAATGTTGTTATACCCTGGAGAAGGGAGGGGAGAAATGAATGCTTTAGGTGCTCCCATCCCCTTCAGCCTGCAGACCTTGCACAGGTCATTCCTGCTGTGCTGTAATGTCCCTGGTAGTGATGCCAGGAGTTCGTTCCACTCCAGGGACTTAGCTCTGGAAGTTAAGTATTGCCGTACCTGCATTGTGTATAATTACACTATTTATTTAACATCGTTTGGAGGGAGAGTGGGATGGCACAGCATATTGCTTCAGGTCAGTACAATACCTCCAGAAATCCATCTGGAATGAAGCTGTTGCATAAATACAGTGATGTGGTTGGTCATACCCATGAGATGCATATACGTGGTCCATAATTTGGGCAATGGGACTGCCAAAATCAGAAGGCAAGCTCAGTATGCCTCCTTCAGGATTCAAGTGGTCTTTGCCTACAGATGCATATGAGAAGTGTGAGTATAGCTTTCTCCTTCAAGAAGAGATAACTTCTTTCCTTCCCATGCCCTAAAGGCATTTGCGCAGGGGTGATGATAATTAATCCCCTTATTTCTACTACATATAAAGAAACCTGACTGTAATTTTCTCCTAGTGGGACTCCATTTTGTTTTTAAAGATAATTGATAGCTTTGGACTTAAGCATTTCAATTATGGGAGTGTCTCTTGGGGACCAGACTAACAGACCTTGGAAAAACGTTCTAATGCAAATGCATTATGTGGATTTTTACTGTAGGACAGCGCAGGATGCATAAGGATTTGCAAGCAGTTGATAAGTAAAATAAAAGCTGAAATACTTCTCAAAAGATATAATGGCATGGGACTGGTTGTGAGCAGGTAGGGTGAAACAAGTTGTTCTCCATTTGGACCACTGATTCTTGTTTGTCGCTGGGAGAAGACAGTGCCAGGTATGGCCATCTCTGGCTCAAGAAGGAGACGCTTTGGACAGCATATTGAGAAGGCTGCAAAATCACCGTGGCAGCACTGTCTGTGCCAGTTCTGTGGCAGGTTGGCTCCTTCTGCTCCAGAAGAGGCAAAACTTGGGCTATAATTCTTTCCTTTCACTGTCCCTGACATCAGCTCTCATTTTTCACTGGCAGGAGCAGGAAGACCAGCCTGCATTCTCATCCCTTCCCTCCTCCTACCTTCCTTGTGCTTCTGCCCAGCTTGTGGCTTGCTATCCTCAGGTGGGAAGGCTTGGTTTGAGAGGCTAGGGCTGAAACACCATCTGCCACTACTCCTGCATGTTTGTTGACAGGAGGTTCTCAGGCCTAGCATGATATTATTGGGCTTTTGGTGCATCCCTATGTACAAAAAAGTTCAAATCTGTACCCCTCATTTCTCCTAGTGGTGTGAATCTTAAGGATTCAAAATGTGTCATAAGGAATTAAATCTGTTGGGAGTCCCAGATGTGCTCACAAGTCATTTTTGTGCTTTGGAAAGTAGTGCCATAATGTATTAGTATTTTTAGATCGCTCAGATATTTTCAGCTCGAGGAAAATCTTTTTATTTTCTTTGTTAATTGTGCTATGAATAGATCTTAAGCTACTGAGGAGAAATGAGTCGATATGTTGAAATGGCTATCCCTCGTGTGTTGAGGTGTACACCTGGCTGCTCTGAATTGCTTACCAAGCTGGGTTGCTGGAGTGATGACAGCTTCTACCAGCTGTGGATCTCTCCCAATGTTTCCATGGCTTTTTACAAAGATTTGGCAAGCTGCCACTGTTCCCAGCTCCTTGGGGCTGTGGATTAAATGCATAACTTAGATCTTGATCTTTCAGCATGAGTCATGAACAGATCTTTCAGTATAATCTGCACTGTTCAGATTATCAGAAAAGAAACTTCAGAGCATCATCATTCATCAGTTGATCTCACTCCTTGAGGTACAGTACGAAAAAGCTGTGCATGTCATAATCTCAAATTAGGTGGAGGGAAATCAACCAGAGGGAGGACATTGGAGGTACTATAAACATTTGGAAAAGATTTTCTAAACAATGGGATTGAGCCTTTTCTGGAGTGAGTCAGTGTACTGTTGCTGACTGTGAGAGAGCTGCAGGAGAGTCCCACGTCAGGACATCTGCACGCTGGCCTCAAGGTATCCAAGAAGGGATTGGTGATGGTAGTGACAGTGGTTTTAAAATTTTGTAAAATTTTTAAAGGCAAAAAATTCTAAGAAAAAAAGGAACATTTCTCAATATGCACACCCTAAAGGGATGCATGTGTGGCTGAGTCTCCATTGCAGCTCAGTCTTTGGCCTTTGCAATGGGATTGCTGACAAGTAACAGGTATTACAGATATAAAATGCTAAAAGCATGAGGTGAACCGGCTCCATCAGTAGACAGAATAAGCAAAAGAGAAGGAATTATCAGGGGTAGAGGATTTAAATACCTTTGTGTGGGTAAATTATCAACTCATTTCATAGAGCTTTTCACTGGCCAAAGAGAGTGTATCTCTGGAGACATTTTACTGAAGCAGAAACCCAATTAGAATAAGATTGTTACACAACTAATAAAGTGTTTTCAGACAGAGAATTATTTTTATTGCTGTAGGAATATTAAAGCATTAGAGCAAAACATGTAAAAGCAGAGAAAAGCACAGGTTTTTTTCATCATCTTTGGGCTCCTAGATTGCTTATTTTTGTGGACAGGTTGGTGTCCTGGCAGTTTACAGCAATATCTGGCCTTCCCCATTGCATTCACCTACCATAGTAACACCAGTGCCAAATCCTGCTTCCTTTCAGAGCTAATGCCATTATAAATGCACTAGAAATTTTTGCTGTCAAAAATGTGGAAGCATGTGCGTTCAGTGACATACTCGGGCTCCTTGCCTCCTTCAGCAGGGTGGAAGTTTACAGGGGTCAAAAAACCTCTGGCTCTGATGTCTTTGTGTTAAACTAACAACCAAGGATGTTGAGAAGTTCATACAATATGGCTGGGAAGTGATGCATAACTGCTTCTACATTAAAAAGACCCATTAGTTAGCAAGATGGAATCATTACAAATTGTTTTCGTAAGTGTTTAATAACTGTATGTATTTGCCAGGCAGCTTTATGTTCAAAACTGTCCTCCACCCCTTTTTCTTACAACCTGTAGTTCATTTAGGTGGTCTAAATGCTTAGGATCTCCTCCTTTAGACAAAAGAAAACCCTTTTCAGTGTGACCCTGCTTGGAAGTTAGGGACATGATGGAGTGAGTTCTGGAGAGCATGCAGCGCATCCTTTGACCTCGGTGTACATTGAAGGTGCTTAGCTCATCCTGATGCACTGAGCCTGTGTGATGAGCAGGTTGGATGCCAATCTGAAATGTGAACTTCTGCGGTGATAGTGCTGAAACCGTGAAAGAGCCTGCATTTGGCTGTGGCTTGCTTCTCCCCAGTGCTGTCAACACCAAGACTCAGGTTGCGATAGCAAAGCAGAAAGCTGCTGCTTCAGTGATTATTGCTCAGACGTTGATGTACTCACCCATCTCTGCCTCTGCATCTCCCCTCAGCACTATTTCTGCTGTATCTAATAATTGTGTTTCTTTATAAACAGTAATTTAGGACAATTAGGAGCAATAGCATAGTTAAACCTTTAAAAGGTTATCTAGCAATGTCGTTTTCTTGACTAATGTGTTCCTGCTGCCATGTCGTTTGTGAATAGACATGTGTTAGCCAGCTAGTGTGTTTCATCTGTGGTGACTTTGATTTATTTGCTCTGTAAATTGGGACTGAAGCAATAATGGAAAGTGACATTAATTGTTTAAGAGAGTCCTCTTTGTCACATCCTCTGCTTTCTCTGGGGTGTTTGAATGTTGAAACTTGTACAAAACTAATTGAAATTGCTGTGATGAGGACTGGTGTCCACTCAACTTTCTGTTCTTGAATGTCAGTGCACTTGAATGTCTGTTTAAAGCACAAGAGCTGAGCAGCTGAAAGCAAATATCAGGGTTTCTTCTGGCATGTTATTATTAAAGAAGGCATTCCCAATTAGAAATAGGAACACTTCCAGCTTTGTTGTCAGCTTTATAAGCTGCAAGGCTCAGGAGTGCGCCCCACCAGTTAGACTTGCTGGAGAAGTTCCTGGTGTGGGGTTAGGGGTTAGGCAGCCAGTCCCCTCTGCAGCCACCCTGGGGCTGACGGCTGGCTCTCTCCACCATTCATACCCCCACCTGCAAGAGACTTGAAATGCCATTGGAAAAAAAGTCAGTGCTTTGCTACATTGCAAAGTGCTATTTTTTTTCCCAATAATGCCTTTTTGTATTTTTCTAGAAGTGACACCATAATTTTCCTCTTTCCCTCTCAAAAAGTGGCAGTGAAAAGCTGGATTTGGAGCATGGTTTAATTTGCAAGGTGGCTTCCCCCTGCTTATTTTTATCCTCTGCACACTGAACTATCACTCTGCATGTATCTGCTTGGTGTGGTGGAAATCACCAAATACAGGAACTTGGACTCTTTCTCAGTGACCAAGCCCCTTTTGGCCTTTTAAGTAAATGCTTCTCCTTAGCATTAACTTTGCCTGAGTGTTTATTTGTTTCTTGGGGATGATGCTGTAAGTGCCAGACCAGTTTGTGCTCTGCTATAGCTTTCTAGCTCGAAGACAAGAGTTTTTCTGTAAGAAGCCATGAGGTATGATTTGACAGAGAAGTCTGGCAGGAGCAATTATCTATGTGGTTTATGAGCATCTCTGTTGGGAGTCTGGTAGATAAAAGAATTACTGAAAAAAGTCCTGCTAAGGGGATACACAAATTCCCTTGATTTTTTTTTTATTGCGTTTTTTTCTGAGGTGTGACTGGCAATGTCTTGTTACTGACTTTTTTAGCTTCTTGGTTTTGTTCCTCTTACCTGGTGCATTCCTTGCCAGTTCAGGTTTAAACCGTGAGGTTTGAACTTAGGTGAAATCTCTTCACAGAGTGAACTTGGAATGTGATGAGCCACTCTGAAGCTGGTGGAAAAACTCCCCATTTGATATCAGTGAAAGGCTTTTCATTTGCTTTAATTGCACTAGGATCAGCCTAGGAATCCTAGGTAATTGATCTGTCAAGATCAATTTCCAATCTTTCTGAAAAATAAATATAATGATTTTCATGTGATTCTACTCCTCAGAACTCTCGACACTCTAAAAAATCTGTACCTTAATATACAGTAGGGACTATATTTCATTAAAAAATCAGAAGGCATTTAAATTTACTCAGTTTGACAAAAAAGAAGTCTTTTTGCTGAAGTAAGATATCTAATACAAATTAACATTACAGCTACATCTGATTAGGAATTAATCTACTTTATATAATTGCAGTCTGAATTAGATAAATGCATACAATAGTTACAATGAGCACTCAAATGACATAACTCGAAAGGACAACTTCAAAGGCAACCTGCCTAATACATTTCTTTAAAAGAAACCCAAAGAGCCTGCCATTTACAATATAAGCCCTGATGGTTCAGGAATGGGAAGTTGTTCATTTGAGTTTGGAGCAAGGATTTCCAGAACTATGAAAGGGAAACCCTTTCTTCCTTATACAGGGACACATATGTGAACAATGTTTTCCAGATTTCGCTGGTATTTCCTTTTGGTCTTCTGATTAGCTGTCTTATTCTCTGGTTCTTGTAATTTTGTCAGGTCAATTAGCTGGTGTTCAGTGTTGAAAAGAGAAAGAAAGAGACAGCCTGGGCTGACACAGTCATTCAGTGTCTGCAGCTTGGGTGCATCCTGTAATACAATCCCTGAGTGATTACTTATCGTTGTGAACACCTGATTAAAAAAAAATAAAAAAGAATTGTTGAAGAAAAGTAAACCAGAGCAATACACTGCAAGTGCAAAAAGATTTCTCTTGCATGCAGAGATATATGATTTTATTGCACTTAATTACATCTTCTGAGATTCTGTTGCAAGTTACTGCTTCAAGGGCTGGTTTAACTAAGTTTTGACTGCTTTTTGACATTCAAAGGTATCACCTTGATCCTTTTCTCTCTCACTTGGTTCTGCTTTTTGTTTTGTCCCCTCCCACAGAAAATAGATGAAGAGAGCGAGGCAAACTTGCTAGCCGTTCTCACTGAAACACTGGACAGCATCCCTGTGGATGAGGATGGATTGCCTTCATTTGATGCACTGACAGATGGAGATGTGACCAATGAAAATGCCACTAGCCCTTCGCCAATGCCCGACGGCGCCCCTCCAACTCAGGAGGCAGAAGAGCCGTCTCTAGTAAGAACCCTTCCTACTGTTTAACAGGAATTGGATGTGCCTCTGGCTACCCGCTGCATGGGTATGATGTAGTCACAGTAAGGTCTGGACTTTTAATTTAGACTGGAAAGGAAAATCAAGTAAAGAACTGAAAATTAAGTGGGGAAAACCAACCCACCAGTATAGGCAGTCTGTTCAACAAGTGTGTTGAAGAGATTGTTTTTGAGATTTTTGTGCTAATGGCTGACACTTTTCTTATCATTCTGCTCAGATAAGTCAGGGTAATGGTTTTAATACATATTTCGTTTCTTGGGGCTATTTTTTGTATGTATATTTAGATGTCACTTTTGGTGATCTGTGAAGAAAGGCCCATTGAGTCTGGCGGGATGTGAAGCTAATTTTATGCCTTTAACATTGATTTGACCAGTAAATACCAGCTTAGTGCTAATCAGGGCAAAAACAAACCTTGGGTGAGGATGTGTGTGAAACCTTATGTGCGTTTTGCTCAGTAAAACCAGTTTGAGATGTGATTCTGTGTCTGCTGAAAGCCCTGTATCACTGGCTTCTGTGAGAGCAGAGCCAGATACCTGCAACTTGACACTATCCATTAGTCTGTTAAAGTTAATGTCTCTGTCTAGATCAGAGGCCTTTTCTGTCAAACAGATCACTGAGAATTTCATTTTGCCATGGATTCAGAAATCCAAAACCCCTGTAATTTCTGCTTGCCCTGCAGTATACTGCAGTAAAGGGAGCAGAAATATGCTGCCAAGCCAGAATAAAATTAAACCTTTTTGCTCTGGGGAATATTGAGCCCTGCTTTCTGTTAATTGTACTTTGCTTGCTGAACTGATATAGCTAACTTTAAGTTAACTATGCAAAAATGTAGATAAATAATTTTAATCCGTAAAGATGCCTAACTTTACTCTTTTCCTTCCACCTCCCTTTCTCTGATGTGTTTGTAGCTTAAGAAGCTCTTGCTGGCTCCAGCCAACACTCAGCTAAATTACAATGAATGCAGTGGTCTGAGCACACAAAACCATGCAAACACTAATCACAGGATCAGAACAAGCCCTGTGGTTGTTAAGGTACAAATTTAATCTTTGTAATAAGGAAAAAAGAAACATAAAGTATAACAAGGTCTTCTTTGCTTTCAGCAACCAAGCAAGCAGTAGATATATATGTTTTGTTTTAATCTGCCTAGTATCTTGCAACTGCTTTTAAAAAAAGTGAACAGATTATAGACTGGGTGCCAGAAAATCACCTGAGCTCCTTTATGCTCTGAATACTTCATTTATGCTTTTTCTTTTGGCAGTTGTAGTCCTACCGTCTGTTACTCTGGCCTACTCTGTTGATACAGAGAGTAGCAGGGGCTACAGTAATATTTGCTGATGGGCTGGTGTTGTTTATGAGTGGCTCCAGGATGCAGGACTGCCATTTTACCAGCTGCCTGAGCTAAGAAAAATGACACTGGATTCTTGGCAAAAGATGTATATTAGCCATTAATTGGATAGAATGGGGGCTCTGACATAATTCTGTTAGCAGGCAGTATTAAACAATGTTTGTCTTGCCATTCACTGTAACTGAAAACAGAGCGTTTAGGGGTACTTAAGAGAGTTGTGAATACTGGGCTCAAGCAATCAGCAGTAAATAAAGGTTTAAACCAGCTTATTTTTTTGTTCACAGTAAAGGCGCTGTAGGGTCTTGTTAGTTACATGTTGCTGAGTAGGAACATTGAAATGTAGGAGAAATGAAATAAAAAGCTGCATAAATGTCATTTAGGAATTTTAAATGTAATTTTCTTTCCTTGTTCTGCAAACAGTTATTCACAGCTCATAGATCTAGTACACTTAGACTGAACACTTCATTGAAAATCTCATCTCTTCAGAAAACCTATATCCATTCTGATAAGGTTCAGCTCACTAATTTTAGCTTTTTTTATTTTATTTTACTTTATTTTATTTATTATGTCCTGTTTTTAAGACTGAGAATTCATGGAGCAATAAAGCAAAGAGCATTTGTCAACAGCAAAAGCCTCAAAGACGTCCCTGCTCTGAACTTCTCAAATATCTGACTACAAATGATGACCCTCCTCAGACCAAACCAGCAGAGAACAGGAACAGCAGCAAAGAGAAATGCACCTCCAAAAGGAAGCCTCATCTGCAGTCTCAGACAAATCATCTGCAAGGTAGGTGTGGTACCACAAAACACAACATTGGTACTAGCAGTAACGCAGGGTAGCTGAAGTATTGTGGCTGTGAACACCCTCAATACCTCTTACGTTCTTTGGATTAGTATTGTAAATCCAGCATCTCTTCTGTGTAGGGAGAATTTTAAAACAGTATAAAGAAGTTAGAATTGGTTAGCTAGATTCAGCTTTTAAACAGTTTTAATCCTGTCTCCATTGCGCCTAGCCTCAGAAAAAGAATCTTGGGAAAAATGGTTTTAACAAACACCACATGTTAATATACTCAGCTAGCTGGAGATACTTATTCAGAGAGTACTGTACCACTAAGAAATTATTGTGCCCCTAAACAAGCTGGGCAGGCCAGTTCATTAGTAAGCTGCTTTCTTTTTCACTAGGGTAAAACTGAAGGCATTGTTAACCAGCCACATAGTCCTTAAGAGACAGTAAATAGTGGTCTCACTGCTACAGAGAAAGCAATGAACGTGTCATTCCTGTTAAAGCTAGAATGCTGGTTTTATATTTTATTTTGTAAGCAGTTGAAAGTTTAGCTGCCATCCTGATCTTTCTCTCTCTTTCTAGATTCTTTATGGTCAAAACTAAACACTTATGTGGACTTTTAGTATCCCTCAACACATAAAGAACTAGTCTATATTACAAGTAACGTCTATGACAGAGATGCAAGAACTTAAAGCCCCCTCTCTTGCTTTCTCTCCCCCTCTTCCTGTGCCTGTTTACCCAAGATGAAAGAAAGCTGTAAAAGCTTAGCAGCCCAAAAGGGAGCTTTTTTTAAGTTACTGTTACTTTAAAATATATCTACATACATATATTGGCCTGGCAAGTAGAAGGCCAGGTGCCTATCTCAGTCACATGAGTGCAAATCCTGGATAACTCCACTAAAGCCAATAGAAGTTATCTGGCTGCCACGGAGATCAGGATATGGCCCTGAATGTGTTTTCCTGATATTTTTAAAGCAACAATTGTATATGTTTTTTCATTTCCCTTCCCCCCTCCCTGCATTTTCAGCCCGATCAAATTTAATCTTTCCCTCTTTACTATGAAGTATAAGCAAACTTAATAAAAATGATCTTCCCTTGCCACCCTTCTTGCAGCTGTACATTCTGACATCCTAAGTATAGTTTTCCCCATTGTGATCTCAAATTCTCTGAACAATGTTTATTGTAAGAAGGAAATCCGACTGCCCCTAGAGCTTTTTGGATGCCAACTGCCACTCCTTCTGGATGGCTTCAGCAGTCTGCTTCACAGCAAAATCCAGACTGAACTGTTCATGTAAAACCTGTGTCTCTTACTACAATGGTGCTGAAACACAGACCTGCCAGAAGTGACAGGAGCTTTGTTAACACCGTTGGGTGTTACAGGAATACCTGATAAGGTATATCATGTATAACATGCTATATGCATATGTGTTACACACATACATAGAAGTATGTGCACACACACATAAGTACAAATTCTAAATCTTCCTATTGAGATCAGAACTGCGTTTTTTCCCCAGGTGAGGCAACTTTATAGATTCAGTGCAAAGAAGCAGGGCACATTGGGTTATGGAAACAGCACAGAAGGAAGGGTGAGGGAAGACCAAAGGGGCATTTCACCAACTTGCCAGTGTTTTAACAGATGACTGTGACTGTAGTGGTATTGCAGGTGAAATTGCAGGCAGAGGGAAATTACTCTCTTCTTTAATTCCTGCAGTTTAATTTACAGGCTTCTGAAATGTTTTTTCATCAAATTTGCCTCATGCACCAATATATGACTTCAATATCAATGGATTTGCATATAATACAAATACAAGAATATAATGCTTTCAGCTTGGACAGTAAATTCATGCAGAATCAGCCTTGCAAATTTAACTGATATTTGCAGACCTGCAGTCATTTGTTCGTACATTTAATCAAAAGTACAAGAAAATTGGCTCCTTCTGTTTTAAAAAATAATCAGGGTCTCATATTTTCTTTCAAAGTTAGGGAAAGCTGAGGAAGGATAAGTCAAACAGTGTTTTCCTTTAGGGTTGCAAACATATTGCAAACCCACGGGAATGTCCACAAACCCATTCATGCCAAAGATCATCTGTGGTTTTGTACTGAAATTTGCCCATGAGGAAACTTAGTTCTCTTGAACCTGAATGTTTTCAATTTACAGGGACAAGCAACTTCATGTGAACCCTTTTTTAATGAGAAAAACACACCACAGTAGACCTTGAAAGTCTAATAAACGGGCACCATGGAAAATGATAGCATCTTGGCTAAACATTTGCACTCAGTAGCTGTATGTGAGGATTACTCCTTTGCAGGAATACTGTTTGGTCAAGCCCTTGCCTAGCAATAAGAAAACTGATGGGTGTTTGGTATGTGAATTTCTCAGTGGGAGAGCTCAGTGATATCTCTCTAAAATGAAGTAGTGTGAGATAATGCCTTGGTTCTGTGACCATCTCTGGCAGGTCCACTCTGTACCTCTGTGCTGCAGGATTTTATATATATATTCTGATGTAGGACTGTTCTCTGGGACTAATAAGAGCTAGACTGAGACTTTTTAGAAGCTTAAATACCTCTTACACATTCAGCTTCCTTAGAAAAGCCTGAATTGCTTAAGCAATTTCTTCTTTATCCTCTAAAAAGAAGTGTAAGCCTTTGTATAAAACTTTATTCCAGTGCCCTACTGTAAGGTCTGTCTATTTGGGGTTTTTTAAGCCAATTTTACCTCTAGGTAGCCAATGGCAAACATTACTATCCCTAATGTATATGAAATATACACAGAAATGTGTCAGGTTACGTTCAGTCTTATGGCACTTGTTTTACGCACAAATCAGCAGCAATGCTGGATCAGACAAATAACTTGTTGAGGTGCATCTCCTCACTCTGGCAGTGACTTGTGAGGAAGGTGAACCCGAGGTGAACACCTGAGCTTCCATTTCTAACTTTCATGTGGGAAGGAGGAGAAACAATATGCAGCTCTTGAGAATTGAGTTAATTTAAAAAAAAAATAAATGCAGTATTACTTCAGGAATGCTCTAGAGCTTATAAAAGTAATCAATTTGCATACAAAATCCTTTTAATGTTGATGGGAGCTTCAGGCCTGGAATGAATACAAAATACGCAGTAGTGACACTCTGGACAAAAGATCTGCAGTGCAGGAGTGTTCAAGGGGAACATTTTGTCTTAAGTAATTAATCTGCCAAAGAGATCCCCTGCTGTTGCTCTTGGTACAACGCTCTCTGCGTTTAAACATCAATCTTACTTCTGAAAAGTAAAATTTGCAAGTAATATTATTTTAATTTTTAAACCTTTCTCTGGCAATTAAAGGAATCTTAGCTGAATTACAGCATCCTAGTTCTTGGCTTGCTTTGGGAAAATACAAGTTTGCATGAATAAAAGCTACAAAGATGTGTATTTTTATAGCTAAGTCTTTGGTTTTTGTGTATGTTGGGATTGTAGTGCCGAGAGCTTCAACCCCAATTTAACCATCTGTGACTATGTCCGTGGCTTGTCATAGTTTGCAGGATAATTTGCAGAAATTTGGACTATAACTGGTTGGACTCTGGCCTCCCAGAAACAACCTATTCTCAGTGCTATATATAAAATTGTATATTGTAGAAGTAAAATTATCTGAATATTCATAACGTTCTGTTACTTCATAGTTATTCTGCTGCTCCTGTTTCCAAACAAAACGTGAACTGTAGTTTAAATTGACTCTAAGAGAAATCACATCTTCACAGTGTGTCCTGCAGAGTTCTTCATTGATTTTTAACTACTCTTGTTCTGAAAGGTTCTTGGCATTTGGGTTGTGTACTGTATTTCAGAGGCAAAGTAATTGATGTAAATCATTGTTGAAATTTGTGTGCCTTTTTGGTACCAGTAATAAGGAATCAGGATGGATCTCCTTATTTATCTAAGATAGATACACTGAAATGGCCATTGAACTGTCATCAGAGCTTAGCCCTAACTGACTAACATGGGATTCCAGCTCCAAAATAAAAATAAATCTTTTTAGTATATGTTCTGGAGTGTTTAAATATTCCATAATTGCTTTCTTTTTCTCTTTAGCCAAACCAACAAGTTTATCACTTCCATTGACACCCGAGTCACCAAAGTAAGTACTAAAAAGTGCAAACATTTATAAAAGGGAGGGGGGTTCAATAGATTTTGGCTACAGCAACTCCATTTCAGCTTGTTTTTATAAATGTGCCCTGTCTTCCAGTGATCCCAAGGGTTCCCCATTTGAGAACAAGACTATTGAACAAACCTTAAGTGTGGAACTCTCTGGAACTGCAGGTGAGAAATGGGGTGTGCTAGCTCTTGCTTTAAGCATGGCTTGTGTGTGCGTTTGTTCATTTTAATATACCACATGTACACCGGGATCTTGCAGAGGTCTCCAGGAGATTAACTTCAATGCAGTTTAGCAGAAGGAATGTGTTTGAAAATACGGCTCCAAACCTGCACAAGAGAGCATAATTTCTTGAAAAATACGAATGAAACCATGTATCTGTTATATTTCCTCATTTCCCTATAGATTTGTGTACTGTTGAGCACCATCTTTCAAAGACAGGCCCCACAGCAGCAGTGTAATAGATGTTACAGATGGAAAAGTTGTGTCATCCAGTCTATCTCCAGGCCAGTCTAAGGCTGTACGTGGCTGCATGTTTCAGTGCTTTGTCAATTCTAGATTAATATGTCACAAATAACAGCTTTCTCCTCTACCACTGGAAAACTATCCCATAGCTTAGAGGTCATTTTTTTAAATTGGTATTCATTTTCTATTCTTGCTTTCTCTTTATTTCTTCCTTTAGCTTCACACAATCCCCCTTTATCCTCCCCCTCCTTTCAGATCCATGGTGTTTGTACCTTTTGAACATTTGTAGATTTTTTTTTTATTGTGTTCTGGTTTAGTTCATGCATCACCCATTGCACTCATTTAATTCAGCAGTTCTTCTTTCCACTACAGCCAGTTCTTTCAGACTCAGATCCTTTTTACTCCTTTCCTCTGAACTCTGTTTTTCCTCCATTTTCCTGAAGTGTCCAGAACTGAGCACAAGAGCACACGTTGAGATCCACCTGATCTATTGCCAAGACTATGTTCTTCCTCAGTTGTGTAACATTGAAAAATAAGAGATGTAGTTGGCATGTGTTTCTCTCAGGATAACAGTGGATTGTAAATTACGTGATCTCTAGCATTTTGAGAGGCATTGCAAAATACGTCTTCAGGTACCATAAATCAGTTGGTGCCTCTAAATTCAGTGGCAGCTTTACACAACAGCAGGCCCAGCACTAGATTTGTGTATGTACTTCGAGCTTTCAGCTCCATACAATCATCATTTCACTTTTTCAGAAAATTCGTTACTAGTTCAGCATTAAAACATGCACACTACCCTCTGCTATGTCCTGAAAAACTGCAGTCTTAATCATTCCTCTCGTGGCAGAAGGAAGCATCCTTGCAATACACCTTCTTTTCACAAATCCAACACAAGCACAGCAAAATTCACTGTATGCAGCAAGATAATCCCATTCAGTGCCAGCAGGTCTGAAGCATGGAGAAGCCTCTTTTATCATTAATGGAGAGCAAATCTGCACGAGGGTGCCCATTTGTAAGCACACTGGTAAGTCGGTGCTTAGTGCTGCCAACTGAAAGGGGCAGATGAGGTGACTACAGCAGACTGGTACAAGCAGCCGTTGAAATTGCTGAAGGGAGCAGTGTTTTCTCCCAGCCAGAAAGCCAGCAGCCTGCTCTTCCCATCAGCTGAGTAGGCAGAAAGTGGGAGTTGGTCTGACTCCTGGGTAGGCCTCTAGTATTGCCTCCATAATGGCAACATGAATGGTCATGGTATTACCAAATTCATTCTGCTTTATCAGCTGTGCACAGAGGAGGAAGCAGAACAGCTCTGTGGTTGTTTTAGAGAACTACCACATTAAAAATGCACCAGAAGCTGTGAAACAGCACAACTGGACTAATACAAGAACAGGAATGTTGTGCTATAAAAATACGATTTGATGGTTTTTTGCCTCTGGAAGTAAATGGAGTCTAGCTAGAAAATAAACTGATTATAATCAGTTTATTATAATCAAATAAGATGTTGATGGAGCATGTCTGCCCCAACTGGAGCTGGGGCATTGTTATCAAGGAGAGCCACATGATGGTGGCTCTTGGAGTTCATGTTGCACTTGCTCTGGCCTTTGCAATGCCTAGTGAGGAAGTTTCAGGATATAATACTTCATAACTTGGTAGCTGTATTCATCTCTGCCTTCACAGATACAAGGATTTTATTTTTATGCTCATATATGTATATAGATCTATAAAAATATGAGTGCTGGTGCATGTCTTAACTTTTAAACTCATTTGTATTGCAGTAGTGTCTTGTGTCATGAGTCTGCTTTTGTTGGAAGCAGACAAGTACATAACAGAAACAACCTTGGGTACTGAAGAACTCAGAGTGTATGTGAGTAAATCATGGCAGAATTGGGACCTGCTTCAGTTAAAAAAAAACAAAAAACCCAAAAAAACCCCTAATAACAACAAAAAAAAGAATGGAAAAAATAGTGGCAGTAGTGATTAATAACACCTTGGAGTTCCTTAGTGAGACCCTGGCAACTCCAAATTATATCCAGATAACCGCATTGCTCATTGTCCTTATATAGGGCAGCTTGCACTGTACAAGCACTATTTATTATAATTTAAATAGGAGTTGCCTTGATCTTACTGCTGAATTGAAAAGACCATTAGGAGTGCTGCTTGCACTATCGAAGCACAAAGTATTTTAATATAAATAGCAGCTCCCTTGATCTCTCTCCTGAAAAAAACATTGGTTCCCTCACTGATGAATTAACTATAGAGTAGAAAAAGAAATAAATAAAAGCATTTCCCACATGAGCCATCAATCTTCGTCACACACACATTTTGGATTCATGTATCTAAAGTCAAACTGAAACCATTCTCTTGCTGATGCTATATCTTGCCTTACAATGAAGATTTGTTAGTAGTTGTGAATGTAACTTTGTCCTCCCTAAAACTGTCAAAACATTTATTTGTAAATTACAAGGAAGAGATATTTTTGTAAAGTGTTTTCAAGCCACACATAAGAATTCTTTGAATGCACTTTAAATAAGTGGCCTGTGATAGAGGATTAATTCCATTGCTGTCTACAAGTCCAACTCCTGCAGCTGATTTCTAGTGCTAGTCAAAGGAAAATGGACCAGAGCATCACAGTATGGAAGGAGCTCAAGGTGATCGTAATACAATGGATGAAATTTCTGTGTAAGGCACATCTCATTTGGAGTAATAGGATTGCAAGGGGTCATTTGCCCTTTATTTCCATGGCTAGCTGCATTGCCAGTGCCTTGCTAAGATGCTGTGGTCTTGAGCCTCTCTAGTGTCTTCCAGGAACATGGGATGTTTCTGTGTCACTGGAGGACCTCTCATTGTTACCAGTTAGGTTGAGGGGGCACCTGCTGGCACAGAGACTAGGAGGATGACTCACCCTGTGGAGGTGGCTGTGTTAATCCTGGTGATTGAGGCGTTCTCAGTGGCTATCTTAGACTTCCTGCTGAACTTCTGAATGCCAGAAGGTAGATGGTGTGGCTCCTGTACGTTTGAAATTTATCTTTCTGTTCTCCCAGTGTCTTTCTACACCTTCACTCCTAAATACTCGAAGCCATCATGTAAGTGCATGAAGTGAGATTACAAGCTTAAGGATCAATAAGTAAGTGAAAGGTTATTTTCACCCTCTTATCTACAACAGGTGTCCTGGTGAAAAGTCTCACTTGCACACAGATCGCTGTGATTTAGCAGCACATAAAATCCTTCACTGGTCTTTCTTGCATGCAAACTTTTATTTCTCAAAAAAGATGACAGAAAAGGCTTTATGAACACAATCAACTTGAATAATGATTTGGAATTCATAAGCATCCTTGAGGATACTTATACCCTGCCATTTGCCCACTTCTAGACCTGAGTTATCTCTTAGTTGTATGAACAAATACTTAAAATCTATCATATAAAAACTTGTTTGACCTCAGAATGTTTTCTGATAAAATGAGATGTGAGATGCTGAGAGTTATCCAGAGGGAATAAAATCTAGTAAATTATTTTATATTTTCAGGCATCTGTGTTATTCTCTGGAGCACTGACAACAGGATTAAACTAAATGCTCAACAAGCAATGTAGGTTTTTATTATATGATGGCTATTTAATTACATTTTTCTGTCTTTTGCAGTCTTATGCCACACAAAAGCACTTCTGATTCTTTTACTGAATTGAGCTGTTATCTTGTGCTCAGTGTTTTAAGTGACCTTAAATAATGTTTGCCTTGACAATCCATTTTCAAACTTCTAAGGTATAAAAGAATTAATTTTCAATGCCTCTGAAAAGCTCAGTGCACATGTAGAAAGGTTCCAGGTCTGTATTCTCCAAAGGACACTAATTCTCAGCCCTCTCAAAGCCCAACAAACGTCATCTAACATTTAAATGCTAAAAGTTACAGTAGAGGTTTAGAAAGATCCATGGCTATGTAAAACAGCATTGCAAATCATTCCTAAAAAGTCAAGATGTCACATTTTATGCAAAAGCACTCCAGTTTCTGTTGGAGCTAAATGAGTTACTAAAGTTTTGTTTTGGTTTTTTGTGGAGTTTTGGAATATATGAAAAGCATTTCACTCTCCCAGAGACTTTCTTGAAAGAAGTCTCTTGGCTAAGGTTGCAGAGCCAGCACACATGCAAACACCTTTTGTTGCGCAGGCTTGGGAAGGACGGTGCTGCTTCAGCAGCAGTGCTGCCAGATTGATGTACGCTGTTTTCAAGCACAAGATCACCGAGTGAGTTCATAGTATGTAGACAGAGTAAGGCAAAGTGCAAACGTACCATTTACCAAAGCCATTCAATTAAAGAAAAGTCCCTACAAAGAAAATGCTTTTATAGCATGTCATGAAAAAATACTTGCCTTTTACTTTAAAAAGAAAAAAGGCTGTTTAAGGGGGGTGATTGTAGAGTATGTACCACTTCTAACAGATTTGCTGTGCAGAAGTACATAAGTGTGAGTGATGTAGAGGTACTTGTTTATTATAGAGCACATTTCAATGCAGTAATCATAAATATTGCTAAGGTTGTGCTCTGTTGAAATATGACCTACATACTCTTGATTGTTTGTGTTACGTGATTTGTCTGACACCCATTACATTCTGGGTAATGGCAGCCATTTGTTGCTGTGCACAGCAGGCTCTTTTGACAAAAGAAAATAGGCAGCAATAAAAAAGCTATAGTCTGAATTACATTCTGCACAGCACTGTGCTGCTGAGAGTTTGTGCAAGTGTGTTAACAATGCTCTGAACTGCCTCTTGTCAGCCTTCAGCTCGTAATGGCCATCTGTCCTTCCATAAATCTGTCAAAACCTGCTAAGTTCAAGAGAGAGCACAGGATACACCTTGTACTGTCAGCGCTAAAATGTACACATTGGCAGTGAAAGTGGCGTGTGTGAAATAATCCAACGGTGATAGAATATTGTAATGCCATAGATGTGGGATCATGGTCCTCAGTGGAGATTACCAGGAATTAGTGTAAAGATGAACAAGTGTTCAGCCAACTGGTTTTCTCAAAGTTCATGATTTGGAGATTGGTCATGGGACACACTGAGCTCTGTAGACTCTGTAATGTTGACATGAACTCAGCGCTTCACTCCCTCCTTCATCCCTCGATGGAGGTTTGTTCAAAAGTTAAATGCACATTTTCCAACTTTCATCTGTTCCTGCTTGCCTGTGTACTTCCTGCTTCTGCTGAAAACCAGGAAAAAAGCCAAAATGCAACGAGGAAGCCCTTTCTTAGGCTGTCTCCAGCAAAGTTCTGCCAGCAAGAGAAACGCCAGTAAATTTAGCTCAGTCTGTGCTTTTGTGAGGGCTTTTTTTTGGTAGGGCTTTATTTCTTCTGCTCTAAAGATTGCTGGAGTTCTTGTCAGGCTTCTGGAAATAGTTGTACTCTGTGTTTAGCTTGCTTCCTGCTGGAGATAGCTTTAAAGAAGTGAAAATGGAAACAATATTTTATCTTAAATATTGGATTGTCTCTGGCGTTTCTTTGCCTGAAATTCTTAAATATGCATGTTCAGTGTGGAGTGGTTGTATTTCTGCTTCATTTTCCCTAAAACTACATCCAAAAAATCAGTAACTAACTCCAGAGCTGCTTCTCAGGGGCTGTATAATTTCATGAATAAAAGTGACAGTTCTAAATTTTTTATCTAAAAAACAGTCATTGCTTACTCAAATCCTTGTTGAATCTGAGCTCGAAATTTTAACTTGCAAATTACTATGGAAGAATTTTGAGCAGGATTATTCATTTTACCAAAAATTCACTTGCTAGTCAAAAATACTTGTTAGTAAGGAGGTGGATAAGGTGTGAAATACACACTGCTAACTCAAGTTGGATTTTTGTGAAGGAAGAAAAAATCGAGGACTCAAGTTAAAGGAAATAGTTTAACAGTGATGACCTAACACAAACTTTTTCGCTATTAAAATCTGCGATAACTAGAGTTTTAGGTGTCATTATCATTGCCTTAGTTTCCCTGACTTTTTGTGGCATTAGGCTCATAACTATTTTTTCCAAGCATTAGTCAAAATCAAGCCTGTCTTTCACATCAAGTATTCATGCCTTGGTACTTCTATCTTCTTTTTTCTGGAACAAATACATTGCAGCTAATGCAGTGGGACTCCCATTCTCTATTTGTGCTCCTTAGGGAGCACTATTCATTGATGGACACTTCTCCTTCTTTACAGCAAAACGCTATAAAACATGTTCCATTTGCATTTATCTGCTGAGCTGTGTTGCAGTACAAAACAAAATTCTATAGCCATGTTTGAAATACACATTTCCTGTAATGTGCATGCCCTCTCTTTTCATTCTTGCTAATGAAAGCTCATTGCTTGGGCTAGACGAAGACATCTATAGCAGCATCAGCCTCTGGAGTGGTTAAGGGTGGTCTAGATTTTCTAGAACTCCCTAATTTCAGTCTAATTTGTTAAATTCTAAGCGTCTATACTTCTAAGTTACAATAGGATCAATTGGACAGAAGCCAATTTTTCAAACATAGCATACGAAGTACCTTCTTGAAAAGTAAATATTTCCTGGACAATGTCTGCTGTTTGCTGGTACTCTGCCTTGGTATCCTGGGATATCCTCTTGTAAAGTCTGAAGAAATTCTGTGATTTCTACAGAGAATATTAGGAGTTGTATTATACCCTTATAAAAATAATTGCAAGATGCTGTGTTCATTCCTAGGTTTTACTGGAATGGGCTGTAGACCTTTCTGGCATTTTGTCTTACTGTAGCGATACAATCTTTTACAATTATGTGAACGATCCTGGCAGTGAGTGGTATCTTTAGCCTTTGAATACTTATCTGTTTCATTTTGACTCCCTACTTCCTGGCTCTCACTAATAATATTTAGTTCTGAATGCAATGATTCATTACAGTTGCAGTTGTCCTATTGCTCACTTGAGTTTCAGTTGCAGTACCACATTTTAGGCAAAATGTATTAGTTATGCTTACAAGAATGTATTATACATACATTAGCAATGGTTTACTAAGTTAATGAACTGTAGAAACAAAAGAGCCATTGCAGTTGAGTGGTGGAGTTGCTGTACTTCCTTGCTTTCAAAATCTATGTCCTATTGAGGTGCCTTTGGTAGCGCTCATTTTTCCCAGACTTGCTTTTATTCAGGTTTTTGTCTGCTAATTTCTTTAGGGTTTTGACGGTGCCAGTCTTTTGGCTTTTGATTTTTATATCAAAATCTTTTTGATTTTTTTTTTCTACCAAAAAAAAAAAAAAAAGTCTTTTGGTGTTTATCCCTTGATCTTTTCTATCAGAATCTACAGAAAGTGAGACGGATGTCATGGAGGTGGGGGAGGGGCAGAAATGATGCTGAAGATTAATGGCAATGCATTAGTTCTGTTGCTATTGTTGTTACCAGACCTTTGGTGTCTCACATCTTTATTCCCAGTATTAGCAGTGTTAGTGACATAGAATGGGTCTTGCATTGTGTCATCTGTTTTCGAGAAGCACATAGCCGCCTTTGTAAATATTGCAAGTGTGTTTAAAAATATTCTGTTCCTCCTTTTTTTCCCTTTAGGCCTAACTCCACCTACGACCCCTCCTCATAAAGCCAACCAGGATAGTCCTTTTAGGACTTCACCTAAGCCGAAGTCATCATGCAAGACTGGTGTACCACCTTCAAAAAAGCCCCGCTATAGTGAGTCTTCCTGTTCTCAAGGAAATAACCCAATCAGGAAGGGTCCAGAACAGTCTGAGCTGTACGCACAGCTTAGCAAGACTACAGTACTGTCCAGTGGACATGAGGAGAGAAAGACAAAACGGCCCAGTCTGCGGCTGTTTGGTGACCATGACTACTGTCAATCTGTGAATTCAAAATCGGAAATACACATTAAAATATCCCAGGAACTTCAGGACTCCAGACAACTAGAATTTAAGGATTCTTCACCTGGGTGGCAGTGTCAGATTTGTTGTTCTTTAGAACAAGACCAGTATTTCAAGAAAGAGACTTTACAGACAAGTAAGCAGGGATCCCATGGTAATAACAGAAAACAGCTCCAAGACCAGGAAATTCGGGCTGAACTGAATAAGCATTTTGGTCATCCCAGTGAAGCTGTTTTTGATGAAGAAGCAGATAAGACCAGAGAACTAAGGGACAGTGATTACAGTAATGAACAATTCTCCAAACTACCTATGTTTATAAATTCAGGACTAGCAATGGATGGTCTTTTGGATGACAGTGAAGATGAAAGTGATAAACTATGCTACCCTTGGGATGGGACACAAGCCTATTCATTATTTGATGTTTCGCCTTCTTGCTCTTCATTTAACTCTCCATGCAGAGATTCAGTGTCTCCACCCAAATCCTTATTTTCTCAAAGATCCCAAAGGACACGCTCTAGATCAAGGTCCTTTCCTCAACGCAGGTCTTGTTCCCGTTCTCCATATTCCCGATCGAGATCAAAGTCGCCCTGTAGTAGATCCTCTTCAAGGTATGGTACAGCAAATTCATGTATCATCATCGTAGTTAATACAAAGGAAAACAGCAAAAACATAAAGCAACTTGAAGGAAAGAAAGAAAAAAAACAAGAAATTACTTAATCCAGTGCAACTTATTCTATTGCTCCTAAACTGATTAACTGTAAAGGTTATGGGGTTGCTACAGAAACACTTGTTGCCATTATCCTTTAAATTTGTGAAGTTTACACTTTCTGAGTAGAGCCAGTCAGGTCAGCAGCAGAGCAACTGGGGGGAGATGTACACAACTAACCTTTCCCATTATCTGTGAGCTGCCTGGTGCCAATCTGGCTGCAGTCCCTATCACATGAAGTTGGCAGTGGCTGATTCACTGCTCTGTGTTAGCCTTAATAAGGAACATTGCAGAAGGGCGGGGGGCGGGGGGTAAATCACTAGAGGCCTCTTACTTGACTAGGAGATTGCAAACTGTCACTGGAAAATCTCACCGGTAGCTTAGAAGAAATTGTAAATTTGGAGAAGAGGTAGAAGATGGTGTCAGTAGATTCAAACTGAATGACAGAGGTGAATTTGTTTCTTCCTGCAGATCTTGTTGCTATTATGAGTCCAGCCACTGTAGACACCGAGCATACAGAAGTTCTCCCTTACATGCAAGATCGCGATCCAGATCACCGTACAATCACAGACCCAGGTAGTGCATCTTGCCAACATTTGGTTTGCTTTTCAGCTGGTTCTCAAGAGATAATGAAGCATTCCAGAAATTGTATTACTAATTTTGCATTCACAAATGCAGGTGCTTGATTTAATGACTAAGTTGTGTTTCCTAGATATGACAGCTATGAGGAATATCAGCATGAAAGGCTGAAGAGGGAAGAATACCGCAAAGAGTATGAAAAACGGGAATCTGAAAGGGCCAAACAAAGGGAGAGACAGAGGCAGAAAGCAATTGTAAGCACTCTGAAGATAACTTTCATTTTGAAATAGGTTTCTGTTTCTTTTCACAGATTTCTAAAGATAGAACTCATTTTATTTTCTTTCTTTTTTTATAAAAGAAAAAATAATGCAAGAATCTGCTTATGTATTTCTTAGTATTTTGAATTTTAGGCAAATACGTGTTTTGATAACAATCTGTGTTTTGGTGTTGCAATACTAATTTTTTTCAGGTTCTATAAATTGCAGTTCTCCAAGTTTTTCTCTGTTAACAGATACAAAAGGCTTACTAGAAAGAAGTTTCATCCCAAGCAACAGATAATGAAAAGTGACCCAATTTCCTATACAGATCTATCAGTGAACCTCAATTTTATATTATATATATCACCTACCAGAGTGCCACTAGCCAGTGTTTATTTTCTGTATTTCTGGGGGTTTTTTGCATAAGCAGTGTAAGGAGTCAGCTTACATACCGGTTGCTGGACTTTCGTAGTAGCTGTAGTTGTCTATATGGTTGGTGCAGACAACAGAATGCAGAACTAGGATCCAAAGGCATGAGTTTAACTTTCCTTTTTTTCCTGTCAATGGCTCTGCTAATTTGTAAGTTATTTTTAGCAAAATAAATAGTATGAAGACATGATGCAATTTGAAAATGTCATTAACACTGGCCCTTTCATAATGAATATGTATTATTTAATTATTTTGTTCATCAAAGTCCTGTGTGAAACAACTGAAATACCTAAGGCGAAGGAAATACCCATGTGGGAGTGAGCAACTCTCTGGGCCATTGCAGCAGTAGGACAGAAGAATGGCTAGTATATGGACAAATGGCTTTTGCCCCTTTGGCAACTGTGTGATGGTTTTGATAAATGTAAATCCGTACTCCTCTTGTAATTGCTGAGGCCGTTTTGTGTTTCACCTTAACATTTTCCATTTTGTTGTCTGTCCTGTTCTGTCCATTTTGTTGTACCTTCACTGCTGTTCTGGCTGTGCTCTGGCTATCGCATGAACTGGTGCAAACTGGGACGCTTGATCCTTGTTTCCAGATTTTCCCTTAGTGTTATGTCCAGGGCTCACCAAAATGAATAGGTCTTTTTTCCAGTGCCTTTAGTGGACTTTGTAGTAAAAGGTGATTTGTCACACACTCCTCAGCGTTTCTTCTAATATTTACACCTACAGAGCTGGGAGCATGTAGGGATTGATAGAGACTGATGTAGTCTACAGCAATAAGAAGTTCTGGAAGGCAATAGATACCTTTATTTTCTGATTATTTTTCTCTGCTACTGTTGTTCTTACTGAGCTTCATCAAATCATTTCACTTTTCTCTGCTTCAGGTGCCCTATCTACAAAGTGTGGCTGATAGGTATATTTTGTAAAGCATGAGATTTAGAGCTGTAACATGCTCTGCTGTACTGATTTGAAACTCAGTGAAGGCAATGGAATTACTTTGCTTGGCTTCAGACAGGGCTATATTTAAGTCAATTGTTGCCATTTATTTTAAAATATCTGGCTTCCATCTGTTTAGAGATATATGCTACCTTCCAGCAATCATAACTTACACTGGCTGTTCTCTCTTAGATCTAACACAAATTAGAGATTCAAGTAGACCTCTGTCCTGGATGTATCTTGCTACTTCTCCATTACTGCACCTTACTTGTATAAATAAACATGAACCCTCCTGAGGAGGCAGAAAATTTGTTCTATTTGAAAATGTACAAATACTTGGCAAGTAGCTAATCAAAAGAAAAAGGAAAGAAAAGAAACTTAAGAAGCTGTAGATATGGTGCATCATAACTTCCTATGTTAAAATCTTAGACATTTCAGAACCGAGGTTGAATTTATTTCTAAAGTGAGCATTGTTCTTATAATTAACTTCATTAATGAGGTTATTAATTAATAAGTATAAATAAATCAGAACTAAAAAAAAAAATAAATAGAACATGGCAAAAAATTAAAATCCAGTCACTTGTGGAAGAGCTTCAGGAGATGTAGATGAAATCCTATTAACTCCTTCATCCAAAGTCTGTGAGCACTTTTTGTATTGAATCATGCCAGCTTATCTACTGGGCAAGCAAGTAGGAGTTAGGGGACACAGGAGAAAGGAAAGCCCTGATCCCATGAAGTCAGTGATAAAATCTGTATTATTTCTGTATCATTCTCTGCTAATTTTTGTACTCCTTTTAGCTTATGGGTCTCATCTGTGTTACTCTTTTCTTGAGGGAGGGACTCATTTCTGGTCCAGCTACAAGAATCGCCTCTCTTTTTCCTTGAACTCTTTCTACAGCCCCATAAACTCAGATTCCTTTTCTGTCTGCACTGGGGAATTTTTTACTTTCTTTCTAGCCCATTCTCATGCTGACAGAACTGATTCATGGCCACATACCTGCAGATACTGTTAAAAGGGTGGCCCAAGATCATGCACTACTAATGCCTTCAGTGTTACACAGGGCAGGTGTCTTTTCTTCATGAGAAGCACTGTGCTATGATCTCAGGAATTAGTTGTAGAAAGGATGCACAGTGGAAAGGGAATAGAATTATGACTGAGCTAAAAGCCACCAGATATTATTGGCTCAGTACCTAGGAATTAGTCTCTATGTGACAGAAAGAGTGGGAAACCTAGGGAAAAGAAATGAGAAAAAAATTCTTGTATTTTAATCTGTCAAAACCATATGTGAAGCAATGCCCTCTGATTGTGCAGGCAGCTGGTATTTTGGCAGATATGAAGACATAGGCAGAATGCTGAGGAGGCTTGTTTTAGAAGCCTGTGCTCATGCTATGTAGCAGAAACACATTTAAATGCCTGCCCCTTCACACACCACCTTTGCTGCAGTAGCTTCAGATCAGCTAGAAACCTGGGCTAGCATTTCCCTTTATGGATTCCTGAACTCCTGCCTAGGCTTACAGCTGTATATAGGTGGCTTGACTTCAAAACGTGCTGTGATATTCTTCTGCTCTTCGTTTTCTTCTTTTACCCCTCACCAGTTACTGGAGATTTGGTGCCTTTTTTTTGTGGATTGGGGTCTTGATTTTGAGCAACCATGCTTGAAAAATATGGGCTGAGCTCACAAGATACTTTCCAGTTAGAGAGTAAGAAAAATGTTTTTGTCATTCCTTCATTCATTTATTTATACTTCGGATTGTGGTGCCTTTGCTGGGGAAATGTTAGCACAGTTTAGTTTGATCTTGACTTGATTTATTTCACTGGTTCCCTAGTTTGTTTTAGAATGAGTCCTCACTGAACGTAAGGATGGTCTGCCACCAGGACTTACATAACTTGCACTAGCAGTAGCTAACCAGATCACAGTGGAGACACATTTGTCATGAAACTTGATCTACTGTAGGATAGAACAGTCTACTTAGGGCTTTGTAGAAACTGGGATCCAACACCCACCCAAGACTGAGGACCCCATTTTTCTTCTGGTAAACCCCAGGAAATTTCTAATTTATGCTAGCTTTTACTCCAGCAGCTCATTAGACCATGCAGCAAATATTTTCCAAGACATGGAGTCAGAAATACAGATAGCACATTTCAGTTCTGGAGTCACCAGCTTGTACATATCGTACTGACATGTTACGCCAGGGCTGGGAGGTTAATCTGTCTGATGGACAGCCTCGTGTTCTGCATTTCTGCTACATGGCCGCTCTGGCCATGATACTGACTTACAGTCACATCTTCCCTGCAGCTTGTTTACTGTGTGCACTGGCTGCTGCCAGGAAATATAACCAAATCAGCTTTTATACCTGAGTAGGAAATTACTGTTAACATTACTACTTCTCATTTCTAAGTGCTGACAGCCTTCATGAGACAAGTATCAAGAGTCCCTGTCCCAGGGAGCTTACAGACCGAAGAAGATGAATGCACTGTGAGGCCACTGCGGCAGAAAGACACACATGATTTCAAAGAAAATAAATAGCTCTACAACAGGAAGGCAGGAGAAAGGTGGTTTCATAAATGAGTGCTTGGCTTCTCTGAAGTCTAAAACCAGAGTCAGTCTATAATGGAGCGCATTTCCACTAATGAAGCATCCAATGTACGTTGTCTGTTTAGTTTGGATTTTCCTGTTGTTGCTCATCTTGATGGCCTTGATCTCAGACACTCTAACTTTCCTATGTGAGTTGCTGAAAATGTGTCAGACGTTTACCTAAATCTTGAGGTTTACTGGTCCATCATTGTTTTCCTAGCAGCCACCATGGAGCGAGGCTGAACAGTTTCAGTCCTCAGTGAGCCTCAAAGCAGCACTTGACAATTTTATGCAACTTTTTCTTTTTTTCACAGTTTCATGATTCTTTCTTTTGCCATCCACACTGGCCCACAGGTCAGACTTACTTTCTAATGCAGAATCTAAAGAAAATTTTTCATGTTATGTCAGAATCTTAAGCTTTAATGGCTTTTTACATCCATAGCATTTATATCTTTTAAACTCTGTCCAACCATTCCCGCTGCATTTTCAAAATGGCATCTAGCCTTCAGCTCTGAGAATATAAGTCTTCGTGGCTCTCTACTGAAAGAGACAATTTACTTGGTATGGGAGGCAACACAGGCATGGTGCTAGCGGAAGCAGCAGCGCCTTTGACAAGCACATGGTAGACCATTGCTTTAAAAAGTCCCCGGATTTCTTCTTTCAGCTTCACATAAAGTATTACCTAGCTCTTGGAGAGCTAGGTGTGCACCACAGATGTGCAGACAAAAAGTGGTAGGAAAAATGGAAATGACAGCACTAGGCAGCATTACCCCTGCAGTGGCTGCTTTCAGTGACCACAGACCCTTCTTAAGCAGCACCATGAGCAGGCAAAGCAAACAAGCATTGGGTGAAGAAGCCTAGTACAAAAACCGTGCAAAAACTAATACATCTGTAGTGGTCTGTGCTTTAGTTCCGTGTGAAATAAGAATGAGGAAGGGCTGTTCAGCCTGGAGAAGAGAAGGATGCATAGCGACCTCATAGCAGCATTCCAGTATCTGAAGGGGGCCTACACAGATGCTGGGGAGGGACTCTTCATTAGGGACTATAGTGATAGGACAAGGGGTAATGGAGGGGAAGTTTAGGTAAGATATAAAGAAGTTCTTTACTGTGAGGGTGGTGAGGCACTGGAATGGGTTGCCCAAGGAAGTTGTGAATGCTCCATCCCTGGCAGTGCTCAAGGCCAGTTTGGACGGAGTCTTGGGTGACATGGTCTAGTGTGAGGTCTCCTCCACGGCAAGGAAGTTGGAACTTGATGATCTTAAGGTCCTTTCCAACCCTAACTATTCTATGATTCTGTGATGGTAAAACAAAGGTTTGGAGGAAGTGTTTGCAAGACAGAAAGGTCTTTACATCCGTGGATGTTTTGCATCCTGATCCTATTTTCTCAATTTTTGGCATTCTAAAGCTTTGGTATTTTCATTTAAGATTTGAAATACTGCTAATCAGTCTGAGATTTTCTGCCACATCTGCCTGTTCAAATGTTTTTTACCTCAAGGAAGAAAGAGCAAGATTCTGAAGGGTTCAGATAAACCAAAAGAAGGCAGACATGTTGGGCCTAAGGGATTTGGGTGGACTCTTTCTTCATTTTTTTATGTGGCAAAGCAATGAACTGCACTTAAAGCTTATGATGCAAAAAAAATCATCTGCCCTTTTGCAAGGTAAAATTGAATGATATCTTCTGGAGTTTCCTGCAGGTTTCCTCTGCCCACATTAAACTGAGAACAGAAGCTTTTCTTTGTCATTCTCTAGGTTTCCAAGTCATAGATCATCTCCTCTAACAAGTGCAGTAAAAAGAATACTTAATATGCACATATGGACTTCTGCATGTAACTTATTATAAAATAAAGGTCTTTAACATTTAGAAGTATATTGTAATCTTGTTAGGCTTGTATAGCACTTATTATTAATGAGAATAAAAGGCAGGCGTCCCTGTGAATACAAATACATTTTTCATAGTTGCTTTAAATAAACCAAAGTTAAACAAGACAAAGGCAATGCTGTATGAATACTGTGTTCTCCAGTATCTTATAATATCATGGCACTCTGCTTAAAAAAAAATACTTGAACACATCTTCTCATGTGGAGAAGAAAGATATGTCACTGGAGGACATATGGTGCATTTCGGCTTTAAATTTGAATTTCCTTAATTTTGCAGGTTTAACTTATTCCCTTAATGATAGTTTAACAGGTTTTTTTTTAATGGTTCAGTTTTGGTTTATTACAGTTGTCTTAAAGGGATATTAGAGATATAAAGGTTATTAGAGGCATAGAAGAAGGAAAAATTGCGCAGCCATGCACAGACTTATGGAAGAGTGTGCAATAGTTATTTCCGTCATACTGTAATATAACAATCTCCATGTCAGTGAGTGAAACATTATGTTTTTTCAGTTGAGATGTATTATCTCAGCTAAAGTATATTAGGCAGTCTGCTGTGTTATGTTCTGCTCCATCTGGTCAGCCATTTAGGTTCAATAGCAAGTATCAATGGAATTGTTTCTTATCAAGTGTTTCAGTGCAGTTAAATCCTTGATTTGGTAAAACAGTCTGAAAAAGTAATTACTGTGCATATGCAGATTTTCCTGGTTTTGAAGTTTATGACACCAAACCATACTGAAAGTAAGCAGAATTAGAATGGGGAAAATAGAATAAATGCAGATTTCTGTTGCTTGCTTGCACTCTACAGTTCCTAGTTTGCAGAAGCCCTACCCAAACTCCTCAGTCAGGAAGGTCAGGGCTCTGGACTGGAACGCAGTGAAGACAGAGATAAAAAGCAGCAACTGTCTCTAAAGTACCCCTCTTCCCTAAATTTCTGGCCACTCTGGAGCACACTTGTCCTTCTTTTAGCCACATTGGCTTCTCCAAACTCAGTGCTTTGGTAGAGGACAAGGGCAGCTTTTGGACAATGCACTCTGGAAGGCATAACATTTAAACAAGAAAGTGTCTGTCACAAAAGGGTTACAGACTACCAAGGCAGTCACCTTGTTTCCTTATGTAATCAAAAGAGGCAGTAGTTTCAAGCATCTAAATGAGATACTTACCTCATCCCATTAAAGAGAGCATGTGCATACTTCGGTAGAGCAACCAGGGACTCCCACTGGACTGACCAGAGAGCTATAAAGTACCCAGGTGTTTCCAGTGATCACTCCAGTGCCATACCTTAGTGGGTAAGACTTTTGAGTAGGAGTATTTGATTCTTGAATCTCTGTTTTCTGAATCTTTAAACTCAGTTTGATTTCTCAGGAGCTTAGATTAACTGGATCCAAGCCCCTGAGATTTGTGAGACTAGGAAAAGAGCCAGCAGAAATAGTTGACTGAGCGTACTAGTGAGAAGAAGCTTCTGTTGGGAGGCAGATACATTGGTTTCAGCTTTCTGCATCAGGAATTGTTTACTTATTTTGGTTAAACAGTTCCTAGAAGCAGAGTGATCTCCTGGCAACAGGGAGACCAGATTCTGGGCCCCCAAACCCAAGAGTTCTGATGGTCCCTTTATCTCAAATGAGCGCTCAAACAAGCAGAGAAGAGGCATTAGGATCATTTCAGTTTGAAAAGTGTTTTGGTCTGATCTCAATCCTGTTGTTGGTGGTCCAAGAATGACTCCTGCCTTACACCTCTGTGGGGAGTCATGGAAAAGGTACATTTCATGCTATATCTGAATTGTAACGCTATCAGCTACCTGTCTCTTCAGGCTAGGGTGTTTCTGAGCAAAAATGCAAGGCTATATTTAGGTCCCTAGAGCCTTTCGCATCACTCAGTTGAGGTGCCATTAGCCTTTAGGCATCTCCAGGTTATGATAGTAATGAATTCTCAGCAGTCAATATAGCTCCTTTGGCATTCAGCACTTACATTCTGTACAAGTCTCAGGTGCCAAAGCTGGTGGTTTAAACTGACATTGCTCCACTGACTGACAGATTTACACCGGCTGAGAATGTGATGGTGGTGGTGGTGGTTCGATTTATGGGACAAATGTGCGGGCATGTAAGGGATGAGCAGTAGGGCCACTAGTGCCAGGGATCTTCAGGCCAGAGGCAATCTGAGACAGGAAGGCTGAGCACCCAAGCCATGTGTAGCTGGTGCTTCTTTGCCCTAACTACCTTAAAGTCAGCATTTTGAAGTTCTCTTTTTGCCTTGATTTGCCTGCAGCTCACTAAATGGCTCTACCTTCAGCAAACTGTTCATCCAGAAATTAATGAAGTGCCTTTCATGGGGTTTCCTAGTCCTTCTGTTACTCTGCTAAGCATTTCCACTCAGGAAGGAAAGATATGACCATGACTCCATTGTTTTAGACGTATCTTTGATGCTTTCCTCCAGGTGTCAAAGAAACGTGCAAATGGCACCCTAGCCTATAAAAATCGGAGACTTCAGTCAGGTTGTTTTTCTGAAGAAACCAAAAGGTGATAGTGACCACAGGATATATTTTATTATCCTGCTTTCCCCCCAGAAATACTTATTTTGATAAAAGAAACCTTCTGGACCCCTAACAGTTTTCACTCTATATGAAGGTATGGATTATGGTGGAACAGCTGATGATGAATCAGCTATTGAGTCATCTGAGTTTATAAAGTCGTGTTTGTAATACATTTTGTTGTTTCTGTGACATATTTATCCAATTATTGTGTTACTTTATACTACTCCACAACTAAGGTTTGGCCAGTATTGTATAGATGGCAAGAGAAAGGGAGCTCCTGGTTTGGAAGAGTTCACAGTCTTGGAGGTGGGGTAGAAAGGAAGAAGGTGGAGTAGGATGCCAAGGGAGCAGTCTGTCAGTGTGTAGCAGAACAGCAGCAGCAAACAGTGAAACCTTCCAGGAGCACACCACCTGACAAATGTGACGGCATTTAAATACCTTCGATGCTTTCCAGAAGAGAACTGTTTCACTTACTAGCAAGATCCACTAGGTCTTCCACAAGAGACTGCTACTGTAATTCTGCATCCTCTGCACATCCATGTGTTTGCATGTATATATGTATAGGTTCATCTCTTACACATCTTTTAAAAATATGCCTTCCCTGTTGCTGTTTCTCAACAGGAGGAACGTCGAGTGATTTATCTGGGTAAAATCAGACCTGACACAACCAGAACAGAACTGAGGGACCGGTTTGAAGTTTTTGGTGAAATTGAGGAATGCACAGTAAATTCGCGGGATGATGGGTAAGAACTGTTGAGATTACCTCTTCTTTGGAAGCTGCCATATGTGAAAAATTATGGCAGTAAGATTACTGGTATGGGAGTTACCAGTATAAGTGCTGTGACAGATGACATGCTGAGTTCAAAACCTTATTTATTTTCTTTCATCCTTATTTATTAATCTCGCTAGTTGAGATTTCCTGTCCCAGAAATAAGTATTTAGCTGCATGACAGGACAATCATGCTGATAAATGGATGCAGTACTTCTGGCATTTCCACTGCTGGATCTCCTACATGTTCTTGCTTTCTGGAAGGGGTTACACTAATGTGTGTTAACTTTTTTCAGCTTTTTTTCACAACTGTATTTTTCAATTGCAGAGACAGCTATGGTTTCATCACCTACCGCTATACTTGTGACGCCTTTGCTGCTCTTGAAAATGGATACACTTTACGCAGGTCAAATGAACCTGACTTTGAGCTGTACTTCTGTGGACGCAAGCAATTTTGCAAGTCTAACTATGCAGACCTAGGTAGGTATTTTGCCCTATGTGAATTAAAGTGCATAACTGGAACCTTGTAACTCAGGAGAATTTAGGGTTTGCTTATTTGTTTGTTGCTTATATTATTTAAATGATGGGGAGTAATGGAAGTGGTTTCCACTTGCTGCAAGAAGTTTAAAAGTCTGCTAATCTGAGTTCTAATATGATCCAGCTTCTTTCAGCTATTTCAGACTGTGAAAAATTCTTTTAAAGCCCATTTTCATCATTATAAAAAATAAGTGCTCGATATTCAATAATGCATTTCCATACTGAAATAATAGCACCACAGAAATCTCTTGCATGCTTTACTATTCACTGCTGTGCTATGACTGCTTGGTCCTAATACCTGATCTATTTATATGAGCAATAAACAGAGAACGAAGTAGATGCTTCACCACAAAAAATTCATTATGAATCTTAACTTTGCCATAGTTGTGCTGTGGATGTGTAGAACTTGCCAAGGACCATCCTTAACCACAATTAAGTTTTTCAGGTTTGAAAGCTAGAAAGTCTTGTGACCACATCTGACCCTTAGGATAGCAAAGGTTACCGATCTCAGCTGATGGTTCTCAAATCATGCGTAGGCATCTGTGTATGAAGGTGTGTCCTTGCAGGGACATCCAGTCATGATGTAAGAGGCTCCAGTCTGCAGAGAGCTTAGCAAACCTCTTGGTGTTCACTGTCCCACTGATGCAGGGCAGTATGCATACCAGTCCCCAGCCCCCAGTATGCTGTGATAACACTGGTCCCAATCGTGCATACTGATTGCCGTAACACATCTAGTCCTGTCCTGTCTGGGCAAACATGTATGCTGCTGTCCTATGCTCTGGGTCAGGGTATGATGCTCCCCCTTGAAAGGATGTTTGGAGATGTTCAGAGTCTTACAGCAGGAATACTGATGTTAAGAGACCATGCAGACTACCAAAACAGCCTCTGTAATGTTGTAATGTGTTATAAGCTCACGTCATTTAATTACCTTTTAAAATGTAAAGTATTCATTAAATGTTAAACCTTTCCTCATACCTATATAAATAGACTAAAGTTATCAGATACTCTTTTCTGCATAACATAGCAAGGGACATTTTGCCATTGATTCTATATTAATCAGATATTGTGAGGTTTTATGAATAAATGACCACAGTCATTAAAATCCCTCATAACCCTGTAACACAGTGCTAATGAAATCTTGTATGGGCTGCCCTCAGCTTTGTACAGTGCGAGAAGAGAATACAGATTTTTTTTTTTTCTAACCAATTGATGTCTTTTAGAATAAATGATAAAGATGATACACATTGTTCACAATGAATATGCTATAAGTCACTTCAGTGGCTAAACAGATAATGTAAAGCTAAGAAAAGGCAATTGACTGCTGAAGAGATATAGGTTTGATGTTGAAAATATTAAAGGTAGCAAGGCATTTGTCAAAATGTGGGCTGATAAAAACAGTAAAAACAGGTTGAAGTCTTGACTTGATTTGACTTATCTTCAGCAGTGGAAGCCAAGGTCATCTCTGTATCTCGGAAAATCTGGGGTTTAAAATAAGTTGTCTGAAGGGAACCCTCTTGAACATTATTCATCATTGGGAGTATTCCCTGGCAGGTCTCTCCCTACCAAGTGGGATTCCCAGAGTATCTGTGAGCAGAGTATTTTCACTTTGTCCTGCTGACAGCTTGAGCTTCTGCACTTCAGACTGCATTCCCTGTATTTTGCAGAGTAGCTGATAGAGCTACATAAGGAAATGGCAGGATGAGCTTTAAAATTCATGAGCTAGTACAAGGACAGAGAGAATTAATCAGCCTTGGGTTGAGTACAGAGGAAAGAAAACACTTGAAAATAGTAGTCAGAAGTTTTAACACCTCTCCTCTGTGAGAAGATATTGTCTTAACAGAACTTGTAATGAACATTTAATGCACAGTGTGTCTTATAGTGGTAGACGGGGAGTTCTGATTAATTCAACACAAGAAATGGCAAGAAAAGGGCACACTCATAAAGGAGCTGTGATGCAGGAACTGGGGAGAGTCAGTATTAAGCTGGGATGACTCCAAAAGGAAATCCAGTGCTTGCAGCCATGTCAGTAATTGCCGTACTGGAGCTGCATGGCCACAAATGTACAATCCCTCCTCTGTGCTAGGAATAGACTGGTGTCTGTATCTGAGCAAACAGCAGAGCTGGAGCACGTATTGCAGGTCACAGGAGCTGGACCATTATTGCTGCTGTGAGTTATCATGTATGCTGCAAAGAGCGGAGGAGCCCACCTGAGATTGCTTGTACGGTGTTGCAGAGGCCCTGCCCTGAATTGCTCACACTTAAAACCAGGAAACCTCCAAAAGATCAGAATGGAAGCAAAAACAGAGATTCAGGGATATGTAGTGACTTGTACAAGATCCTGAGGCAGGGCCAGCAGAAGCAGCAGTGTGCTTTTCATGCTTTCTGCAGAACCATCCCCCCGCTACCTTTCTCAGAAGTCATTCTTGGATATGGTGTGATGAAAGACAACAACTGGAAAATTATGGTGGAGTTTTGGGTAAAGCATCTGTCAGGATTATCTGGACTACTTTGAGACCTACACATAGCAATGCTTAAGTCCTTGGAGAAACTCTTCCCACCTGCTCTATGTGTATATGTATATGCAATGTATGGTTCTTCCCCGAAATTGATGACATGTACTGCTTTTGTTAAGCCCTGCTTCCTACCAGAAAGCTCTTTCCATTCCTAAAGCTTCTCTGATGACCATTTCTGGGCTTTTATCACCCCATAAAGTTGTGGGCTTAAGGGGATTGCTTCTGCAGTGTCTTGTTCATACTATTGTACAGAGAAAATAATGTAAGTACTCACTGGTGATTCGTGCCTCTTACCTAAACTTGCATCCTTTGGGTTTCAGATTCAAACTCAGATGATTTTGATCCTGCTTCCACTAAAAGCAAGTATGACTCCATGGATTTTGATAGTTTACTCAAAGAGGCACAGCGGAGCCTGCGTAGGTAACATGCATCACACCTAAGGAAAACGGAGGGATGGCGAATACCTCACGGACGTCACGTCCTTCAGTAATGGACAATTGAAGAGTCATACTTAGGAATTTCTCCTACTTTACACTCTCTGTTCGAAACCATGGTTTACATGAACACAGCTGCTCGACGAGTGGAGAGGCAGGATGGCTGTCCAGTAAGCACACACATGTCCATGGGTGTCAGCTTTGCTTTCACAGGTGATCTGTGGCAGGGGAGCCAGGCGTTCCTTGCCAGTTCAGTGCAAATCACAAGACATGGCAGCAGTTCCACAGAGATAGACGAACAACAATGAACTGCAAAATCTGTACATACTGCATTTTAACAACGAAAAAAAGAACAAAAGCAAACAAAAAAAACCAAATTTGAGTACTATGGCTGCTGATGTCTGGGAATCAGACACTGCATTGTTATTTTTTTTTAAATGAAGCTTCTCTTCACAACACGGTGATAATATGACAATCCAGAAGAAACCACAGGTCCCAGAAGCCTACAATCTTTCAGCTTTGTTTAAAGATTTTTGTTTTCTTTGGGGATTTTTTTTGGGGGGATGTGGGAGGGGTGATGGTTTTTAGTTCTTGCAGAAGAGAAAATGAAAGGCTGAAGCTTCCCTAACATTTTGAAGTTTCATCTTTTAATTCTGACACCCATGTAAATGTCTACAACATTGATCTTCCACAGCAAAATTTTCAAAGCCTTGTTAATGGTCAAATGTGCAGCTTGTTCAGCAATTTATTCTAATGAGCGGACGTAGTGTTACATTATTAATGAGAGTTGGATGTAACTATCTGGGTGTGTGCACAGATAGTTTATTTGCTACATTCTCTAAAGTAGTTGAGTATTTACAAATGTTAAATGGAGTATTTTTATTTATGTACATACTGTATGACGATGTTCTTTTTTGTTACAGCTATGCACTGTAAATGCAGCCTTCTTTTCAAAAACTGCTGAATTTTTCTTAATCAAGAATACTCAAATGTAATTATATGAGGTGAAACAATTATTGTACACTAACATATGTAGAAAGCTGAACTTACACATATATATTTGATTGTAAAAAAAGAGAGAAGTGTGTGGGTGAAGGTGTGCGTGTGTATATGTGTGTGTGCGTGTGTCTGAGTGCACTAATGCTTTACACACATTCATCCATTCTTGGTGAGCTTCTGTAAGAATTTTGTCAAGAATTATCCTAGCCCAAAAGGTATTAACCACTTCTGCAGTATTTTTCCACATTTTTCTCATTGCTTGATTTTCTTTTGCAGTTTTATACACTGAATTTGTTAGGGGAATGAAATTTTCTCATCTAAATTTTTCTAGGAGATGTCATAATTTTATGTAAAGTCTCTCAAATGGGTAATCATTAAGAAATGTTTTTATTTTATGTATCAACAGTAGTTTTGGAACTAGAGGTCAAAAATCTTTTTAAAATGCTATTTTGTTTAATTTTTGTGATTTTAATTTGAAAAAAATATGCTGACGTACTAAGTACAGTATGATTTTTACAGTAATTCTGTGTCTAAACGCTGTTCTTGAAGCCAGTAATCTTTTCATTGGCAGAGTTTAACGATGGAATTTATCTGTATTTTTTACAGTTATACATCCTGTATAAATACCGATCCTTCATTCCTTTGTTTACTAAAGAGACATATTTATCAGTTACAATTATCCTATTTATTATAAATTATAAGATGACTAAAATAATAAAAAGGCCAGTGGAAATTTTATACCTAGGATGCATGATGGTTGTCAGTCCGGAGTAAGTGCTTCATTTGGGAATTCAGCTTTTGCAGAAGCAGTGGGTTGGTTGTTTTGTTATTTTTTTCCTTTTTTTACAATGCACTAGCATGGCCTCAGATGTGCCCATGACATCGTTGCTGATGACATTGCTTCTGCTAAATTAAATAGAAACTTCAGGAAAGAAAAAAACCACAAGAGTAAACTTACAGCTATTCTGAGCGTCAGAATTTCATCTGAACTCGGAGTCTCAAGACTGAATCAGCAAAGTTTGGAATTTGCTTGTGAATTTATAGATTTGGTATTCTATTACTGTTTGGCATTCATGACTCCTCTAAAAGGTATGGCGCACGGAACTATTTAATCTCCTTTCCCACTCCCAATCTTAGAAAACTGATTCCACCCTCATGCCAGTGCAGTTGATTTTGATGGCTGCATTCATTTTATCACCAGCATATTGTGTTCTGAGAGATTCCACTGTCTGTCCTGTCGGATGCTTGCTTGATTTTTTGGCTTCTTATTTCTCAGTAGATAGCTAGCAATAAAATAAAAAAAATAAAAAAAAAATAAAAAAAAAAGAAGAGACCTTTCCAGAGGTTCTGTGTTACAACTGTAACATTCTTTAATCTGCATAATTCTTGTTGTTGCTCTGTAGGTTAAAAATGCAGGTATTTTAACTTTGTGTGAATGCCAAACTAAAAGTTTACAATTTTCCTTTCTGGATTTTGAGTATCTTCTGTTGTAAAGAAAAATATTAAAAGCAATAAATTATTTTTAAGAAATCAATATTTAGTATATCATATTATGTGTTCAAGGACCAGATGCATTACCTATTTTGCCTTTAAATTTCTGTGATTAAATTTTAAATACATTCTCTTTTGCCCTATATTGCTGACATGAATAAGTTGGTGTGGGCTTTGGGAGGGGATTATTTACTTTTTACCAAGCAGGCATAATGACATGAGTCAGGGGTTTGGGTTTTTTTCTTTCACTGGCCTGGCAAACATTCCCATCCTGAAGATGGCTTTCCTCTGTGGATTTACAAATTACATATGAAATTAATAGAGCTAGGATTGCTGAATAAAGGCATTTGTGCCCTCTGTAGACCCTGTAGTAGGTAATCTGTCAAAATATAAACTGAGTGTTTTCTTTCTTTTTTTTTTCCCCCAAGAACATTTTAAATTAGCACATGTACCACATTGTCACCGGAGGCAAATTGCAGCATGGTTCTGTGTGTCTGTTAGATGAAGATTGTGCTGTTGCTTTCATGCTGTGGTAAGTACCACATCCGCAATACAGGTAACAGAACTGGTACTTAGAAACTGTGGTCTTTCCTAGAGCTGTAACAAAGTAATTCCTACAGAAGGTAAAATTATCCAAATTCAAATCCAAACAGAGGGAGCCTAAAATTGGGGGAAAATACCTGTGCTAAATTACTGTGTAAAGCAGTTGGGCTGCTATCCCCTGGAGCAGCAATGGGAGGAAAGTTTGTGCCTCTGGGGTATAATACTTGGGTCAGTTGAAAAAAAAGAAAAGCAACCACACCTTCTCATCCCTTTAGATGTAAGTTTACAGTAGGTAATGATTATGTGTCCTTTTTGATGGCTGTAATGAGAACTTCAGTCACTGTAGTATAAGATCTGATCTATAAACAACCTAGAATAGCCATGTAATATAATGTGATGATTCTAAATTTGTACCTATGTGACAGACATTTTCAATAATGTGAACCGCTGACCTGATGGAGCTACTGTAAGATCTGTACAGTAGGTGAACATGTAAAGCTGTTGGTTGGACTACGCTGAATGGGGAAAGTGAGATACTAGTTAAGCCCAAACTGGGCTGTTTTCCACCTGCCAATTCTACATGTACTTTTGTGGTTTAATTCATTGTATGAAATTCCTGTGATTTTTTTTTTTCCTTTTTTTTTTTTTTGAATGTGCAGTACACATCAGCCTCACTGAGCAAATAAAGGGAAACGAATGTTTCAAATCTATTTCTGTTTCTCTTTTTTATCACAAGTGACAGTTTTTTTCCCCTCAACTGGTCGTGTACTGGGTTTTCTATTACTCTTTCTAATGGTTGTAATTCATTTCAGATAGTCCAGATCCTGCCCACTTTGGGCAGGGACAGAACCACTGGTTTTAAGTATATCTAACCTAGAAAGGTGCTATCAGCCTTTCTGCCATGAGTACACAAGGTTGCTGAAGGGCTGATGTAAACCTTGGAGGAAAACTTGAAAATGCTCAGTGGAGTTTTAGGAGGTCCTGCCTGGAGTCAGGAGAGGGTAGGAAATGCAAGGGCTTTTCTGCATGGCCATGCTTGGATCCAAGTTGTGCAGGCAGTAGGGATTGACAAGTCCAAAATGGTTGGTATCTTCCATCCTGAGATGCTGAATAACAATACTAGGAAAAGGCATCATCCTGAGAGTCCTGTACCAGCCTCTCTGTCTCAGCAGGTGGGCTAGGAGGGTCAGGCAGGTAGGTGGCTGAACAAGCATGGGTTTTCTGAATCTTTCCTGGATGGTGCAGGGTGCAGCATAGCGGGCTTCCACACTGGCATTGCCACTGGACAGGCAAGAGCTAGATGAGGGACTGGCAAAGGGTGTTCACAGACCTTTACATGCACATAAAAAGGGAAAAGAATTGCTTTTCTTTGGTTTATCCAGGGTTCGTTCACATACTGCTGTAGTCCTGTGGCATTGTGTCAGCAGGTTTCTCTGAGGGTTAACAGTACAGCAGTGTATGACTAAGTCCACTTGTCTTGATGCGTGCCTCAGAAGGTACGATGTGAGGAGCAGCATGGGGTAGCCTGGTCGGGGTCTTTAGGTAGAGGAGACTACTGCGTTCACTTGAAAAGATTGCCTTTCTGCAGACGGCTAGCCTCCACCTCATCTCTGTTTCTAACATTGCTGTTTATTTTATACTCTATAATGACACCATTTTTACTTGCAAAAATGTTTAGCTTTTGCATTTTTACCATTTACTAATACAGACTGTTGTGCTTGGTTCTCGCAATGGTAGCAGAGCAAAGTTCTTTGCTGCGTAGGCTTTGTGCTGTTGACTCACTGCTCCTGATTGAATTAATGCTCAAAATGTAGTGAGCCAAATCCGTCCCTGATGTACTTCTTCAATGTTGCTGCTGTTCCATAAGGCATGAATTTAGCCCAATACTTCTCTAGTTACTGTGATTTTTAATGTGATTTGTTTATTAATTTCATATTTTTGCATAGCACTTTGATGCTTGCGAAAAAACACTCTATTAGATTTCCAGGAAAGTATTGCTTTTTGCCTCCCATCCCCTCATTTTATGTTATTGAGGTTTATTGCATAAAATGAGGACCTCGTTTATTAAGAAATCATGCCTTCCATTGCCTGTTCTCCTGGGTTACCATTTTCCCCCACAGTGAATGCAGCAAGCTGAGCACCTGAAATCAGATTCAGGCACCTCAATGAGTGTCCTGATTTTCAGAAACCCCGAGCATCTCGCAGCTGCCATTGGCTTCAATTAGACCTGCTGGCTCTCAGCACTTTTAAAATCAAGGCACATATTTAGAGCCCCAGTTCAGTACAGCATTTACATTTGTGCTTAAGTCCATCCTGATTCAGCAAAGCACTTAAGCGCAAGTGTTTTTAGATCCATTGAAGTCAAGTGCTTGGATGCTTTGAATAAAAATAGACTCCTGGATTGGGGCCTAAGAATCCAAATACAGAGACCAAAGCCTAATTTTAGGCTCCATTTGGAAAACTTTGGCCTTGCCTTCCACCTTTAACCTTTAATGCTTACAGAAAACACAAAAAACACCTGTCAGGTCATAAGGGGAAGAAGGGGAGGTTTAGGGGAAAGAAGTGGAAGTGATGGACAAAACTCTTCCTTGTGGAAAATGATTTGAAAACTTTAAATCCAACTCTTGTAAGATGCCTTGGTTTATTGGCATTATTTTATGTCACACTTTCAGAATCTCATTCAAGATTAACATGCAGTTATTCTATTGTCCTTCACCATTAATTGATAAACTGCTATATTAAACTTTAACCAGTGCCAGCTTCTCCTGCTTTTCCAGGAGTTGCCCTCTTACCATTGATATTCCATGTTCACAAGCAAACTAATCTATAAATCAATTTTCTGTACTTTATCAAACAGCAGAAAGTAATAAAGAAGGTCACAAATAGTACAGTAGTTCCTTGGAGGTTTGTAACATCATAATTTAAAGCTCAGAAAGATTGAATCAAAAGTTGAATTAATCCCTAAGGGAAAAGATTCTATATAGATTCTATTGATAGACACAGGGCAGCCTGTCTTCATTGGGAGCTGGTGTATTTGTTAATACTTCAGGGCAAAGGAGACTAGTCTTCCCAGCAAAGAAGAAAATGAAATCCTCCAAGAGAGGAAGTGAATGTGTCCTCTGTGCTTCCCCTCACTGTGCTCTCCTTACACCACTCCGCTGAAAAAGAGAGAAAGCCAACTCATCTTTTGCTACATGATGTGCTTTGCTGAATGGCCAGTGTCTGTGCAATGCAATTATGGAAACTGCAGCTGGATGGAATACATACATAAATCGTAAATGTCCACTTGGTCAGTGTTCATTCCTCAGCTGATGCTTTTTCAGTTTAACAGCCTCAACCTGAAATCTGTTTCTGAACCCAGAGCAAAATGAAAGGTTGGTTTTTTATGTGACAAATTTTTGTAAAGTTACAAATATTTATTCGGCATCTGGAAACTTTCCTCAAAGCATGTTTAGTTTTTGAGTCCCATTGAATTACTGCAGCTTCCTTTCAACATGCATTTGAAATCATAGTTTTGCAAAGGTATTTCTGATTCTTTTTTAGTAAAAAAATAATCCATCACCTTAATGACACGACTGGACCTGATGAATTGAGCTCTTCCAAATTCAAATTGAATTAATGTGGAGAAAAAGACTCCCATATAAAAGCAAACAAAAATAAAATGCAGTAATGGCCTCCATTGGAAAAGTTATACCCACAGGTGTGGTAAACAGTGAGATCTGGGATGAAATGTACCTTTTTGGCATGAGTGCATGGTGAAGTACAAGATAGAAGGGTTTGCGCTTGCATACTGACTGTTTTCTGATGGTATTTGCTAGTAGAAGTAACTGAGCTGCTCTCTGACAAAGGCAGATGAGCAGAAAGCAGGTACAATTCCAGCCTCTCCAAAATCAGTGACTAAACTCCAACCTTCATTAGCCTTTTGCATTAACCCTGGCTTGCGTAAACAGTGGACAGTGATCAAATGTAAATAATCTCATGTGCCTTATTTGCGTCATGATAGATTGTCAGCCACATGTAGTGTAAATGAAAGCCACAGCTAAGGATGAATAAAAAAGTCTCCTAGAGAGCACAATGTGTAAATTATGATTAGGACCCTTAATCGAATAAAATATTTGCTACAATTTTTATTTGACTATGTGCATTCCATTCTCTATTAAATTAGTGCTTGATAAAGTCATAAAATTATTGCAGCCATAAAGTTACTGTGCTATACCATACCTTCAAGGCAAGGCATTCAAGGGATCTTCTAGTTGTCCTCAGATTATTGACTTTAGCATTATGAAAAACGCACATTGGTGCCTTGTACTAATTCTTTCCTACTGCATTTGCCACTCGGGCCTGTGCTTATTCATGCAATGTGTTGGCAGTAAATTTATTAAAAAAGAAAAATCAACCACACACTTGAAAACTAATGGAGTGCTTTCTTTCTTTTTAACCGTTTATTGGGACAATACCACAGCTCACTGTAGTTTTCTATTGCATGAATAATGCATTGCTGTAGCTAAGCATGCCCTCAGTTCTACACTCCTGCCAGCAAGTAGTGGAGTGGTGAGTGCTGTTGCTGAATAATGATTAATTACTCGCCCTTCTGAAGGAGCCTGGTTTTGTAAACTGGTCACACAGCGTGTTACGTGGATTGTGTCTGCTACACAAAAGGTTACTTGCAATCACATAATGAGACATAATGATGCCCATCACAACAATTCTTTGGTACAAATCTGCACACAATGGAATCTAGATACAAACCCATTTATTTACGTATCCTGTTTGCCAGAGGGTATGAAACTTCACTGCATTGCTGCAGCGCTTCCATTGCTCCTTCTGCAATGCTGACATTCTGGGGGAAAGTGTGATGGCTTCTTCAGGAACCCCCAGGCGCGGCTTCCCAGCATTGCCCTGTGACAGCCTGCTGGCAAGCTCTGAGAAGGACTTGGCCACTACTGCCTGTCAGCTATGTGAGTGGGATGCTATGCTGATGACTGTCCGTACTCTTCGTGGGAAGCTGGGATGCAGTTCCTCGCTGCATAGTGAGGAGTTCGCTTCCAGTAGGGAGTAGGCATACCTGCCTGTGCTCATACCTGTCTGACCTGGGAAGGGTGAGCAGGGAATACAAGTCTTCCAATATATTGTACTTTGTAATGTGGTCAAAGGAAGAAGGACATTCAGAAGCACCAGTCTACAGCCTAGAGCCACATCTTTTCTGTACCTTAGGGGGGAAAAGACCTAGTTGTTTTTGGCTCCTGGCCTCTGGAAAACAAGAAGTGCTTGGGTCACTGGGATCACAGCTGGCAGCACCGGTGGCAGAGCAGTGACATCCAGACCTGCCTGGTCTCAGCAGGAGGCATTTGACTGTCCAGGCAGGATCTGTGTGCTATTTTGAAGCTGCCTGTGTGCCACTAAGACCCTGTTGGTCAAGCTTGTTAACCACGCTGCGGAAGTTTGAGTTGCTAGAGGTGTGGGGCTTGGTAGGCAGCAGGGCCTTCTCTTGCTCTGGAGAGGATTGGGAGGCCTGGACATGTATCTCTGACCCGCAATGACATGGCAAAGCTGGCTGCAGCAGCCCATGCTGGCTTCTTTCCTTGTGCAGTGACCTGGATTGCCCAATCGCTCCACAAAAGCACTGTCCTGATCTGGTCAGGTGGATTGGTTTGGAATCAGAAGCTGCATTTGAACAGGCAAGGAAGTGTGTGGTTTGAGAAGCTCACTTTGGACACTCCTACGCTACTGTCGCATGTCTGAGTGTTCACAAACTCCTTGGCATCTTTTGGCCAAACTGCTCATTTTGTCCACTGTTGTCTCAAGAAGGACATCAGCATGAGTGTGGTAAAAGATTAGGTGCCCTATGAAACTTGTTTTCCTCTAAATGAGGTGGACTTTGCTCATGCGGTACGAGTTTCTACTCCATACATGCAGCAATGTATAAACTGCCTCCCATGACCAGATCATCAGCAGTCTAATGACTTACGTGCTTACATGCAGCTAGAGAAGGTTGTTTGGGGGAAAGACCAGCAAATGGCACCACGCTATGACCAATGTGGCAGATATTTCTCCTGACATTTCCCACAGCCTTCATCTTTGCCTGACAGCAATATCACAGCCTCAGCCACCACTTTGCCCTCTGATACATGACAGCTATGCAAACCACGATGGAGCGCTATGCACCCTTTCAGTGAGCACAAGGCAACCATGAGACGCTTTGTGGGGTGCCAGGGGCCTGATGGAGCACGCCAGCAGCCCGGCAGGAGGGTGGCCAAAGCACTATGGGGGGGACGCTGTTTGTGTAACAGCTGTCGTACACCGAGTCAACAGCTGGCATAATTCTGCAGCTAATTTCTCCTCCACAAATAGCTCCTTGAGCAGTAGATCATGCACAGGCTGATTTACTGCAGCGCTCTCCCGTGCAGGTTCTCTGCTTTGTAATGATCTCTCCCAGGCGGCTGTGCAGCCTGTCCCTCTGCAGCAGTGGTAACAGCATGTCTCTGCCTCCTCTGGTTTCATGACGCAAAACATGGTGTGCTAGACCACAGTATACTGGGAGCTTCCACCCCACCACCAAACCTTGCTGAAGCGGACCAACATGGTCAGGAACTCCTAGGGAGTGGGAGCCAGGACGAAACGATGCAGGCAGAAGGAGCATGTAGGCAATGGGAAACAACGCAGGTAGGAGGCAGAAGCGCTTGAGTCTCATTCCCTCAGGAAATGAGGATTAAAAAGCCCCCAGCGGAATCCTCCACTCTGATGGCTCAATAGTGTTGCTTTTATTTCCTAGCCACCCAGACGCTGTCCATCTAACTAATAAGGTGTCAGTAGTTTCAGATGCAGACCTTTGCATATTTGCAGGTGGGCATCTGTAATGAGATTTTTGTGGAAACCTTAATGAGAGTGGACAAAAAATGGCCATGAAGCGTCAGGCATGAAGCCTCATAGCTGTGAAGCTGCACTGAGAGGCTTATCAGACATATATCACAATCCCACCAGCTCTTGCTTGTGCTGTTGCTAAGCTGTTGACATTGTATGAAAGCTGATATATAATTGAAGAGCCTACATATTCATTTAACAATGGGAAAGGCACAGCAATAATAAGGCTGCTTTGTAATGAGCCTCCTAGAATGCCCCTTCATAGCAGGAGAAGCTTTGCAGGTAGCTATTTATGCTTTTACTCGAATCTCATGGCACTGGTCTTGCTCTACAATGTTGGGGCTGATGAGATTGGATGAGGTTAAGCTGCCACAAATAGCTGCTGACTGGCAGTTTATTCCCTCACTTGCTCAACAATGCCAGACTCACTATATGTCTGGGAGGCAAAGAATACAGTTAGGCTAGACAAATAGAATAGGAACCAACAACAAAGTGAATCCTGTGCTGTCATATACATTTTTTATTCACATTGCACATAAATCTTGTCCAAGCTCATGGGAGAACTTTAGCAGCCCCTTAAACTCCCATTTATTCTCCATCCTTCTCATTCTTTCCACTATTAAGAAACAGATTTATTTTCTGAAAACTACTCTTAATCATTGTGCAAATAGCAATGGAACATTTATACTTAAAGTAATAAATAGAAGATTCACATCTTAATATGAGACTCAAGATTATTCTGACTTATTTGTGTTTATGGCATCTAACACAGATGCTATTCTCAGTCTTTAATAGAAATGTTAATTATGGGATTTCATTATTCGTATTTAGATTCAATCTAAGGTTTTTTCCTGTGCCATAATGTGCATAGGATAGTTCTACAAGGCATGAAATGAAGATGTTCAGTGCCTCAAAATTCTAAAGATAGAGAAAAAGAAATCAGGTTTAACTGAACATGGCAACAATCTGAAGATCTGTGAAAAATGCAGAATTATAGCGAGCAGGGAAATCTGCCTCTTATTATGCTGGTTAGTGGTGAATCCCTAAAAGAATCAGTCATAGCTTTGATGATAATGAGAACATAGTAAAGCAGGGGTATGGTCAGCTCCATAGTTTTTCCTTTGCTACAGACCTAATATTGTCAATTCAAGTACCTCTGAATATAGGAAAGTGGATTGTCAAGTCCTGTTAGAGTGGTTCTTCTTGGATGAATAGGAAATGTTTTCTTTTTCTCCTGGTTATGTCTGTCTTTATTACTTTATACTGCCAAGGGCAGTATCTGGCCCTTGGAACTATTTATTTCTTGTGCGCAGAGAGAAACATTATGCAATATTTCCATTTCTCCACTTCACTCACACAGGTTCAAGTGATGCCAAGGAAACTATTCCTTTGGCCAAACTGAAAGTTATATGGATCTTTGGTTCCTTTACCAGGGCTGTAAGACTTGTGTAACATTTAAGCTTTTAAGATATGTTTAATCTTCAGTAACCCACTGGCATGCCTGCTCTTCAGCCAACATACACATATATACCAGAGAAGCATGTTTATATGTGATTCTATATACATAGCAATACCCTGATATATAAAATAGGTATGTGCATGTAGACTCCTCATCTGGGACTTGTCACTGAGAAACTCATCTTTTACAGTAAAATAAACTCCAATAATAGTTTTTTCTCCAAACAAGGCTGTAGGCTATGTCTACATCTTTATGTTGGAGATTAATTACTTTTCATAGACCAGCAAGGACATAGCAAGAAGCTTTGATTTCACTTGTACCCTGGCTGACGTTACTGCAAGGAGCCTTTCTGCCCCGGTCCCCATCACAAACGGAATCAAAGGGAATGCCTTCTGCTCTCTGGCCACCACCGCAGCTCACTGGCATTCACAGTGGTGTTTGTAAAGTGGTCAGGAGATATGCATTACCTGCTGGACTCATGGTAATTTGAATGCTTCGAAACATTTGTCTCGAATCCGTTTTCTATGCTTTTTCAGTGGTAGTAACTGAATTCAGGGCTGCCTAAAAGCAAAATAGTTGCTCCTTAAGCTGTTACTTAGAAACAGATTCGTGTGCTCTATAAGCTGTTGGGGAGGAGGAGAATCAGACCCTCTGAGGTTAACCCAATAAGCCCACAAACAGTTAAAAGATGGAAAGCAGCAGCACCTGGTTTTGGCTCACACTGGACTAGCACCTTTGGAAACTGCTATTCAGGGACCCAGGGTCTCCAGGACTGTAGGGCCCAAAGTGCTTTCACACCACTTTGGCTCCTTCCGGGGAGCAGAAACCGGCCTGGGGATTCAGGGAATTGCAGGCTTGGCACCGTGCAAGTACAATCAGGGACCACTTCAACTGGAAGCAAATTGTCATTTCCTTAAATCTGGGATGGTCTATCAGCCAGTCCAAGGTGTGTGAACTGGTGATAGATACTTCTAGCTAATTAATAGACTACTATGAACCCCATCCTCTATTTATACAAAGCCATATCTGGCAACTGAACAGGGGTTTGATTTGTTTTGCCTGTTTGCATATGTTCCTTCTGTGATCAAATTCATAGCCGGCTGCAGTATTTTAAATATTGCTTTTAATCCCTGGTCATAAACCAGGAAAGAGTGTCCTCCAACACATTCAGTTCATAGTGATGACGCTGCGAGGATTTGTTCTGGCTTTTATATCTGAGAATACATTTTTTTGTTTGCTTGTTTACTTATTGCAGCACAATTGGTACTTGCCAATAGCATCTCTAAACTGAAATAGCTAATGTTAGGTACAACAACACCAGATGGTTCCTCAGCACAGCCTTCCCAAATCACCCCAAATTGCTACAGCCTTGCAGAAAAGGATGGGAGCAGGTTGGCTTCTGCAAGAGTGGCCAAGGTGTTCACACTAGTGGTGACTTTGAGATCTGAGTTTTGCAGTGTTGTACACAGGCTCAGCACTCAAAAATCCCACTCTATTTTTGAGTGTTACCTCCATTGTTTTTCTGGGGTAAATAGCCAAAGTCATTTCCTTTGATGATATCTGACTTTATATTTACAACATGTGGCACCTATTTTTTAATAAGATCTATCTACTCCCATTTAAGAAATGTTTCTATTCAAATCTGTAAAGCGAAATAATTGCTCAGTTTTGCTGAATTTCAGTTATTAAGGAAAAAATATTTGAAGATACCACTGTTGCACCACTTGATGGCTTTACAATCTCTTCCTTGTGTTTTTGTCACTTAAGCATTGCGCTGTCTTTCCTTCAGCTTTTGGTCAAATTGCCTCCTAGATGAAATCACTGGAAACTCAGGCCCTGGAAAAGTGCTTTGTCTGAGATACCAAAGACAAGTTTGTTCCAAAGATGTTCATGCTTTATAGTCTTTGTATTTAGACCTTTCTGGTGATACTAGAAAGTCACTGCAAATGCTTGTATTGTTTATCCTGGCTTTGGGTTACTGTGGTAGAGAGATGTTCCTTTGTGAATTAAGTGCTCTTTGAGGGTTCATCAGAAGTCTTCAGAGTTACAATATCATAATTTTCATCACATTAGTTTGAAAAGACATAATTTGTATATTTTTTACCGACTTTCCTAGGGCATATGTAACAAAGGGCTTTTTCCCACCTCCTTGGTTGAACTTGGTAGCAATCATGCAATGGGGCAGAGAAGAGGCTCCACCCAGCCCATTCATCTGAGTATCTGAAATTAGAAACCTCTTGTGGATTAATTTTTGGCATCATTTTGCAATCATACATTGTTTTATTTCCCCCCTCTTTGCACTTCTCCTTATTATCTGGTGCTCCCTTCCGACAATATGTAGGCAAAATGCAGATATACAAATGGAGGCAATTAACAAAGTAATTAAAAATAAAACTACTGATGTCTAGTAGTATATACCACTGGTGTGTGTGTATATATATATGCATGTGTATATATAAACACATGCGTATGTTTACACTGTATTCGGTGTGTTCACTGAAAATATTCCAAGCTTGAACAGGAAGAACAAATTCTGGAAGGAGCTGCATATCTTTCACAGGAGCAGCCTCAGCTGACCCTTGAGGATGGTCTGATAGATATGAATTGCTACCGGCATTGTGCTATTGGAGAAACAGGGCTACTTTGCCAAAAACTGAATCCATTTAGTTATAAACACTACAGCTAAGTTGATTTAGGGTTTATTTAAAAAAGCCCAGCAGGTTTGGTGTAAAATGAAAGGGACAATGTTAATTTGGATGACAATTGTTTTTCAATAATGCTAATGTGCACTAAACATCCTGATTTACATAAGCAAAGGCCAAATATTGGGCCAAGGAGCCCAAAGAAACTTGGGTTCAGTTATAGGGGCAAACAGGCTGGAAACACAATTCACTACTAAAACCAGCTTTTTCAGTCTGAGACAACTTTCAGACCCTAAGCATTTTCCAGTGGATGCCCCTGTCATTAAACTTAACCCAGGACATATATACTTACTTTCCTTAATTGTCCTTCATAGAAATGTTGAAAGTAACCTGAGGGGTTCTTGGACCACAGGCTGAAAAGCCCTGCAGTGCTCCCTCTGCTCCTTTCTTCCTCACTTTCTCCTTGGTTCTGCTGTTTCCCATATTACAACCATCTCCACCTTTGGAGTCATAGGAGCTTCTTGTTCACCCTGGAATTGGCCTAGATCTGCCTACAGGCACTTCACTGCTCTCATCTAATGCTCCTCTTTTGATGCATCTTGTAACACAGCCCCTGATGCAGCAGGTGGTGTTATTTCTCATGAAGAATGGGCAGATTTCACAATCTGGTCCAATTTAGGTCCCTGATCCTGGATCAGGGACTTGCATATGTTTTGTGCCTTAGGCTGGGAACTGAACTGATGCCACTGATGGATAAAAACTTCTCTTGTGAGCTTGTACATTTGGGTATACATGTGTTGACAGTTAGGCAAAGGTCTGTCCAAGAGAAGTTCCCCCTATTGCTGATGGATGCGTAAGGCTTTGCTCCTCCCCAGCTCCCCAGCTGCAGTTACCACAAGCCCTCCTTCCCTCGGTCTCATGGTTAAAGTGGATGCCTAAGCACAGTCCATCAAATGATTGCTTGAATCTGCCTCTTCTCAGTGATAAAAATGAAAACATCCATTTGAAAACAGAGCCTTTTCCCTCAGCTGTTTTTGAGTGGTTGATGTGGTAAAACTGGAAGTCTGGAGAAGGCAAAATGAAAATTGGCTGTTATCTCAATGAAACATTTTTTCTTCAATGAATAAAAAGTGAAATTATCTTTAAAGCAATATTTAAAACTATGTTACTGCTATTTCAGTAAAGCTCATCAAAATGCAACCTACAGCTAATACCTATTCACAGTGAGGTTGCTTAATTCAATTTCTTGAATTAAGCAACTGTAATTCCCATATACGACATTTATTTGTCTGGGCAGTGAATTAAGGGTATATACAATAAAATCCTGTTTTTTCCAAGCTTATTTTCTAGGAATCTGAATTTACCCTGCATCGTTTATTAGCATATATTATGCCTTTGCAACATTGCATCATTGTCATCTACTAACATACTATCTGAAAGCCTAGGATGTACAGAACTTTGGATGATGGTAACAATATTGGTTTCTTTTATATCAAAACATATTTTCTCATTTGGCAGAATAAATGGCTGTACACTGCTAGAGTGTGTAGCCTGTACACTGGCTGTATTTCACCTGGCCTTAGCTGTACAAGACTTAGTCTGCTTGGGTACTTAGGCTTGCCCTCAGTCAGTGATTTTCTTGAGCAATTTCCCAAATCTTGTAGCCCACACAGCTTGTACAGTGGTTAAGAGGGAGGGAACAAATGCTACTTGAGGAGATGATTTCTCTCCATTATGTAGGAAACAAGAGGCTGATTTAGAAGCCTAAAATTTGGATGGATGGCATTGGGTGTAATGAAACCTGCTCTTGGGGTGTACCACGCCTCAGCCCATAGCACTAGGTGTGTTTGTCATTACCTGAAGAACACATTTATTATAGGCACGTATGTGTGAGTCCTCTGCACTGAATAAATTGCACCCAATAGCTTTCCCATTTTTAAAGAAGCAAAGGAAGTTTAGTTTTGATAAGCAGAGACCCAGTGAAGGCATTGCTCTTTCTCCTCACATTTCCTTCACATTATCTCAGAGAGGAATGACATCGCTGCTTCTGGATTACTGCAGCAAAAACTCTTGTGGCTGAAAGAGTGCAAAACACAGAAATGCATTCCCAAGCCCTCTCCTCAGCCCAGAACCCAGCCAAGGCTTTAGTTTCTGCATTACATGGGGCTGTGATGCAGTTTTGTAAGAGACATCTAACCAAAATTTTAAAATCTCACCAAAATCCCAGGCATTCCTTTGCAGGCATAAAAAGGTGCAAAAATCCATGCAAATCTTTCCTTATTCATCTATAACAGAACAGAATTAATGTACGTGTTGATTTACTGTCTCTGAGGAGACAGGTCCTTTTTGGTTTTAAACCTAAAAAAGCTTCAAAATGCAGATTCTTTAAAAACATAAGTTTCTGGCTCAAGCAAAATAAAAGAGTTTCAAAAGAAAAGCAGATGTTTCCTTAAATTAATTAGACAAACACGTCCTAGCACTGGCACATGTTAAGATCCTATAAATGACACTCCTGTATTATTTTACCTTATCTTTGTACTTAGGCCTCTGATCAAGGTTTAAATATATATAGTGTATATAAAGAGCCATTAAGATTTTCTAACCTTGTTGGTGCTCTACTGTTCTTACTTATTGAACAGTAATAAAATTAGCGAAAGGGAACTGGAGGTTGTACTAGTAACTGTGTCAGATAAAAGCAGTTGCTGTGCAGTCCATTTCTTGCTCAGGTTACATGTCCTTTCCCCACTGGCAATCATACACTACACTGTGACCCCAAAGGCTGTTTGCTATTTCTTTTTCACACATGCCTATGCAGGAGCATGGATTCCCTAGAGTGGGCTTTAGTTTGCCCCTGGCCTTTTAGGCATTCTTTCAAAACCTGTTCTTGCAATAGTAACCAATTAAACTAGTTACTAAGAAAGAAGCATGTTTCAGCACTTAAGTTAATTGAACTGTTACAAACTAAATATGATTCCAAATTGTTTCTGTATTCCAAATCACTTCATGCATGCAGATAAAATGAAAAAATTGCTAAATCGTTTTGAAATGTGCAAATCAGGCATACAATACTGACATTTAGATCTGTGACCTGATCACAATGTAGTAAGTACCTTTGAAAACTTTGCGAACTTTGAAGCTGTCATATGAAACCCTTGAACCACTGCTTGATGTGATATTCAATAAGTGGAAGTCAGGCTGCAATCAAGCCGTGGAACTGTCTGCATCAGGGTTTTAGTGCCAATTTGCCCAGAAAATAATCTTCCCCTGATTCATTTCACGGGCCAAGTAAGAAAGGAGGAATGACTTAATGTATAAAACACCATACTTTATTCTTTGAGACCTTGGTTTGAGTTCAATTTCTGGTCCTAACTAAAATGAGCAGCTCAATTCCCAATGAACAGTAGTCCATATCGTTGAACTACCACACACAATTAGGCACAATTGTCTAGCTCTGCTTAGAAGAAGTTGAAGTCTGATTTAGCATGGAGACTAAATCACTTCTTTCAGCTGTGAAGTGGGGTGGCCCTCTTTTTGACTCTATGACAAAAAACCCAAACCATATTGTTTCCTTATTTCAGCATTTCTTTATTACAAGGAAAGTAAGAGATAGGAAAAGCCTTGTTCTCTTATAATAAAAGCCAGATGGCGGCCCTAATTTGTAGCTATTCTCTTTTACTAAGAAGCTAGTAACTACCATAACTGGCAGAGTGATGGTGAAAATACTGGTACAGGGAACAAATGGACACTGCTAAAAACAGAAGAGGAAAAAAAGATGATTAAGGAAAAAAAAAAAAAGCAGTGATGCTGGAAGCTAGCAAAAGCTTTCCTTTCTTAATCCTGGAGCAGGAGAAGCGCTTGCTGAGTAATACATCTATCTAGTTAAATGTCATATGTGATCACAGTATTGAGGGGTTTAGCTGTCCTGGGATTTAAACATGTTGCTACTGGGATAAGCTGCACTTGTACGAAACAGAGTAGTGTAAACTATTTTGCCAATGGTATGAGTGGTGAAGCTCTAGCAGAGAGATGATTTTGAGAATATCAAGTCTTGCCCCATAGCGCAAAGAGGAGAGGGTGATAGCTGGGCTGGTTGTGTGAGCAGCAGAGAGAGCTCAGCAAGGGGTGAAGGGAGCTACAGAACTACTAAGCAGGGGATTATAGGGAAGTTGAAGAGAAAAAAAAGCCCACATCAGTGTGGTGTAAAGAGAGAATTAAATTAAGTCGCCGAATCTATTTCACAATACACTAGCAGAGGATATTGGCTAGTACTATAGAAAAGAGAGATTTAGTTTCCGTACCTAAGCCTTCCTAAAACGTAAGGATCAGAATAAGTCTCTACTATATTATTAGATATAAACAGGCTATATCAAGGACTGGAAAACCGTTAGTGTGGTGTACCTCTTTGAGAAACAGGTCACGTTAGCTTGGTAGCGGGATGCACAGGCATGGCTGCGCTGCTTTTGGTGCCTGAGCTGGTGCAACTGTAGTTACCTCCTGAGCTCCAGCTGATTGGGGCATCCCCATGTAGCACTTCACCATGACATGCAGACAGGAAGCATAGTGGGTTACAGAGAAAGCTATCAGCCCTTGCACTGCAGATTTTTGTTCCACTCTGTGTACTAACATTAGAACTCAGAGGAAATTCACAAGCTTTTATTTTAACAGTGGGGGTTTTTAGCTGTTCTCAGGGATTCCATTAATTTTCATTATGAACTATAGTTGCATCTTTCATCTCAGGAAGAAAAGACTGCAACTGGAGGTGCACGGCAGCTCTCCCTTTTTAGTTGCTGAAAATAAGTTAATAAATGCAGTCACAATACTGGGTACCATTCTCATTCCTTATTGATATCAACTATACTCTAACAATGAATTTCAAAGTGCTGCTGATGTAAACTCTACCTGAAGCCTGTTTGATCTCAGATAAGCATCTTCGTCCCATTCTTCATTTTAAGAAAAGAAAATCTTACCACACAGCAACCTACTCATCTGCTTTGGGTTCAGTTCAAGATAAGCCATGCTTTGCAGAAAACCTAATTAATATCAATCACAAAGAAAACAGAAATTGGAAGGAAATGTTCTTTCATTTCTTGATAAACAGATCACCCATGATATGTACACAAATAGACATCCCAACTTGCTTTATTATGGAAGTATCAGAAAAGAAACATCCCTGTAGGGAGAATTTTTAAAGAATAAAGGGTAGTTGCACACTCACTGTGGTGTAGATAAAAGTAACTTCATCCTGTTGTATGGGAGTGGAATGGTGAAAATCAGACAGGAATTGCATCCTGAAAATGGTTGGTTTAGTGGCATTTAAGAGTATTAACTCCCAACATTCAGAACAATAATTATTGATAGCTCATAAATACATATTTTAAAGTTCCTACAATGTATTTCAGGAACTTATTTTCTCCTTTCTCCTTCCTCCTTCCTCCTGCTGAAAGGAAAGCCATGGCTTATGACCTAAGAGACCTTAAAGGCTTAAAATAGAAACTTCAGGGATAAATATTCATATTTGGAAAAAAATCCTGCAAAATCAGGGTAGCTGGCTTCTGTCAGAAGCCCACTTCACAATATAGCCTTTCAGCTGACCTTTAAGGAATTTTGCTGTTGACCAGCACACTTTCTCACCCAAGGATTTGAGTCTTGGGGCTGGCCATATAGCACTGGCTATGTATCTACTTCCAAAGGGTATAGGATTTGCTTTAGATCTGATTCACAAAATTTTCTTGCACAAAGAGCTCTGCTCTTATCAGTGCTCTAGGTCATTTTGGGAGACAGAGGGTTTGGAAGAAAGGTCACTAATCTTTAGAGAGGTCCTTGACTTGTCCATCAATCCACCTTTAAAGTCCTTGATGTTAACATTTCAAGTGACGGTAAGGTATTTACCAAGCTTGGAAAGAAATACAAGTGTCAGATGGTTAGTTTTATGAAGGCACAGACTCAAAGAATTTGTGTGTAAAATACTATTCCATTTGGCCTCAAGTGAATATAAAAAAATATTCCATTTTATTATTTCCTTTGAGCTTCCCAGTACTTCAGCCTTTGTTCTTGCTTGCTCTTAGCTGTCTTCGTATGATCAACTTTTCTAGCTGAAACTGTAGTAGGGTTTGCCCACACAAAAACAACCAAAGGACTGAGCTGTTAATATACTAAATGTTCAAAGGAAAGGTCCAAACATCAGATCATTGGAATGGCTGGTACATGATAGCTAAGGAAGCCTCTTTTTCTCCCCTTAACGCTCACTGATGTGATGTATGTGCGCACATCCTTTAATGTGTTTGAGATCTTTGTTTTGCAGCCTCTCCTTTCCTTCATTTAGTGGTATGCTGTGTTTGCCTTTGAGAATGATTTCTTTTTGGCAGCTTGTGGCATTACTGAGGAAGTTTCTGATGCAATGAGTCAATTTAAGGATGCAGAAATCCACTGCCCATGCTGAAAGTACCAGTCCTTTCATTACAACAGTTAAAACTAAGAGAAAATAAAGAGCTGGAAAAGCTGTCTTTAACAGCTTTGAAGGAGACATAAGCATGAGGAATGAAAAGCATTGGCTAAAGATGAAGCTCCAGACCTTGGACTAATTCCAGATTCAGGAAGTAAGCCATTAGCACGCTGTTATTAGCCACTGGTCCATCAGCTCTTGGTGGTCCATACAAGTAATTCCTGTTGTTGCTTGTTGGCAAGCATCATTAGCAGACCACAGGCCAGTCCGTAGATGTTTCTGAAAATCAATGCATCTCTAACAGGGATGCAAGGGAGAGATGAGATGGGGGAAAGAGAAAGATTAAGAGAGACCACCCTAACTGATCTTGCTTTTTCCCCTTTTTTCTTTTCTTAGTGTTAATCTGCACTGGCACTAAGATATGAACTATCCAGTCTACGTTTAACTGCCGTGTCTATCTAGCAGTCTAGCTGCACCAGTGCTGTATTACTGCCAAAACACATCCTCAGATTCTGTTTTCTTCAACCTCTGCACACATTTTCACTGAAGCTTCCCTAGCTGAAAGATAGCTAAGATATATCTGTGCGGTGTGTTTGTAGTAGTAAACCTTGTTACAGCATGGACCTACATCACAGAATGCAGTTGGATATTGTATTAAGCTGTAAATAATATGGGAAGTATGCAGATAGATGGATTTATGTTGCTGTTTTTCAAGTAACAGTGGCTTTGAGGCATACTGCATGTATTTGTTAAAATAATACACACGGCTCTGCAGTTAACTATTTACAAAAGATTAAAGTTTAGCCCCTAATGCTTTTCTGCTCAAAAGTGAATATCTGGGATAGAAAAAACAGTCCAGACAAAAGCATTTCTTCTACACTGTAGGAAGTAAAATAGAAGCAAACCTGTATTGAAGTTCAGGAATTTTTTAGACACATTTCTTGTTTTGGTTGTGTTTCCACAAGGCAAGAGATCCATAAAATTCATAGTACAACTCGTTTCTCCCAGCACTTTGGATGAAACACTCCGGCCATGCCAAACCCCGCCCCGGCCATGAGCTAAGGGGAAAAGTCTATGGTAAGGTTTTGACTATATAGAAGCTACAAGGAATTTGTATGAATTTTGAAGGTAAATATTGTTGTCGTGGTTTACGCTTAGTTGTAAATTAGAAAAGCATGTAGCCTGCTCGTTTTCCCCCCACAACCCGTCCTTCCCCCCCCCCCCCCCCCATCCCCG
>WYDI02006062.1:0-11622 GCA_009867235.2 Psittacus erithacus | reverse complement strand
CACAATACTCCAAGTGAGGTCTCACGAGAGCAGAGCAGAGGGGCAGGATCACCTCCTTCGACCTGCTGGTCACGCTTATGTTTAAACATAATTTGTTTGAAAATTCCTTGGTTTCAATTAGGTGTATGTCATGACTGACAGTGATTTATCTGAAACTTGGCAACCACAAGGCAGTGATGTGATGACACCATTTTGCATTACCTGACTAATTTTAACCTGCTGAGTCCCATCAGTCTCCACTAGCAATACCCCCCAGGTCTGTGTGCGCTGCAGAAGGCAAGCACTGGGCACTGCTGCTTTGAAGGAGGCAGAGGCAGTGAGGAAGGCTGGTGAGACTGGTCTGCTGGGAGAGTTTGGACAAGAACTGGGAAGTGTCTCCTGCTTAAGAACATGATTCTCATCAGGTGGATCAGCACAACTTTAGGTTTAATACAAAGGGGTTTGATTTTGCCTTTTTTGTTTGTTTGGTTTTTTTTTCCCCTCCAGAAAAGCATCATAGCTTTGTCAAGACGAAAGTATTGGAAAAAAGTAAATTGTGATGAATTTTTCCCTTCAGATTGGCTTTGAGAAGACCTGTGCAAATGCAAGGCTTACTGCAGGCCCTCGTCCCCTTTGTGTTTGAATGATCATTTTCTGTGCTCTTTAACAACAGACCGAGAGCTTGAGTTCCCACACAGCATGTGGCATCATGTGGACAGTGGCAATTGGTGTTGACTTTGCAAACTTAGGATCACATCTATTCACCTCATTTCCTTGGGTTTTCCTCTGAGGCCAGCAAATCCTGTTCATCACTGGGGACAGCTTTTTGCATTGATTCCTTTATCAGTAATTTGCTTCTGAATGTGCTGGTTTGTGGGTAAATAAGGCTAATTTTTTATTCTTTAGACGTTTGTAGTATGTGAACTTCCTCACTTAATTACTGGCGAAAACCTGCTCCGTTCTGGGTAATGGTGGTATGGGCATGGCTTACACAGGGATTGCTCCCAGTGCAGTGCAGCTCAGCCCTGACTCTGATCCCGGCCCAGCACCAGCTACACAGAGCTGAGTGCTGGGTCCCACTCTGAGGACAAGCTGTTGAGAGGCTGGTCCCTGGAGCCTGCAGCAAATGCTCCTGCAGAAACCCCACTGCGATGTCAGGGCCCCTCATGACAGCAGATCAGCAGTAGGACTCTTTCCTCTTTCTCTGCAGAAGAGGAAGAAAGCTCCTGTCACAAAGACTAATCTCAAGGCGCTGGCTTTTCCTGTACCAAGACCAGCATGTCCCGTGCAGTCAGGAGACTTAAGAATAAGAAATGTTGGGTACTGTGTGCAGTCTAAGTGTTCACTATCTGTATTTGTGAACAAATACAAACAAGAAAAACTGTCTCCCTTTCTCAGTTCTCTGCACAATCCCATTTGAGTTTTAAATGTTTTATAAATAGAAAGTTATTCAGGTATATTTACATTCAGGATAGTCAGTTTAAATTTAACATCTCATCAAAAAGCATTTATTTAGGGAGTCTTTTTCTTTCCCTGTGATTTTCCCAAAGTGGCACTGTAACGTCGGCCTCGGATGCAGCGGCTGGGGCTGCTGTGCCCACAAGGTACTATCTGCAGTGGACCAGCTCCACAGCACAGGTGTGCCCCTCATGTCAAGGGCCAAGCTGGAAACACCCCCAGGGAGGAAAAGCCACTTATTACCCCTCAGAAGCAGGCACAGGCTGTACAGGGAGCATCTGTGGTGTGATGGCACTCAGGGTGGAATGGGAGGAAAGAGTAGAAGCTCCTCGTGCTGGGCAAGGGCAGGCTGTGTTTATGCATCTCTGCCTGCTTAAGCTCTGCTTTGGGGTATTGTGTGATGAACTCTGCTCCTTGGTGCTGCTTATTTATCAAAACTGACTAAAAAACCAGTGCCAACCATAGGGAACTGTAATCCACTTTGGAGTTTAGGGAATGTAAGCATCTTTGACCTGCTGGTGTTGGATCCTTTGTCCGAGCAGTGGGTGAGAGCATCCCGCAGAAGTGCAAGCCTAGAGCATGCCTATGCCAGGCTGAGGTGTGTGATGGAGCTTTGTGTGGGGTTGGCATGTGGTTACACTAATGCAGTGTGTGGTGGAGAAGCAGCAGTGCTGCTCTGGAGCCGTGTTCCTTCTCCCATCGTTTACGGCATTGTGTCACCAGGTTCTAAAGTTTCTCTCTCTGGTGTTATGATACTGTTTTGGGTATGAGCATCTCTGGCAGTCTATAATCAAGCATTAAAAGCATTTTTCTAGTTTAAACCAGGGACTTCTAGACTAATTTAAGTTTATTTTTTTAATATCACTGTGATTGTGTGAACTGAGCTGTTCAGATCCTGTTTGGTGTCTGGTGTAGCAATTGCTTGAGTGAAAGGAATACAACTTGCCCCATGAAGGGTGGTAAACCTGCGCTGCTTGGCTTTGTGGAACACAAGAAGGATGATGTGAAGCAAAGCTTGAGGAGTTCCCTGAGTGCTGTGATCGTGTTGTATGGATGGGGTTGTGTGTGTTGGTGGGGTTCCATAGATGGGTTGTGCATGTGGATGTGTTGCGTTGCAGTTCTCCTAACGCTCTCTCTGAACCCTTTCAGCCCACGACCTTCCCCCGAGCAAGACGTCGGCGTCGGCGGTGCAGACGGGCAGCCACCTGCAGTGCCTCTCGGTTCACTGCACAGACGACGTGGGAGAGGCCAAGGGCCGGACTGCGGTGCCGACGTGGAGGTCCCTGCACGCAGACATCTCCAACAGATTTGGGACTTTCGTGGCCGCCCTGACTTGAACAAAAGAAATTATTTTTTTTCCCTTTTTAATTTCAAAGGGCCGCTACTGCTAGGTGGACTATTTTTCTAGGTTGGTACCTGCTTAGTGGCATATGGACTGGAAAGGGTTAATTTAAAGTAAACCTCAAGTTTTTTTTAATCGTCTGCCACAGTATGTTACCAGTGTTAACCCTTCTGCAGTTAGCACACTTTTGCTTAAGATTTTCCTGCTAGACCACTTTCTCCCATTATTCTGTAACCTTGGCATACATTCATAGATGAGGCCTTTTCCTTTTTCATCTCAGTGTATGTCCAAGTCATGTATGTCATAGTAAGACAAAGCCCCTCCTCCTCATTTGCTTTGTTTTTCCTTTTTTTTTGTTTTGTTTTGCTTTGTTCAGTGCTTATTACAATGGTGATCCTGAAGAACAGCAGTTCAGGAATAAACGCCGGTTAAAGTGAAATGGTCATCATTATATATTATATTGACACCCAGCTTTTGCCAGTCGCATACAAGCCAAACGCTCTGTTGAACATTCAGGCAAGGAGCCTGCCCTTTCCCGAGACAGCGATGTGCTGCCACTGATAATGATCCACCGCCCCGCTGGGGCGAGGTCGCGCTCCTGTGTGTCCCCTGGTGAAGCCCAGGGATGGAGCTGCCAGGAGCGGTCTGGTTCAGGCATGGCCAGGGGAGGGAGAGAGAAGTTTTTCTAAACGAGTAAGGAAGTTTGCTGTAAGTTCGGGGTCATCATCACCTCCTCCGAGTGTCCTGGCACTCCCTCTGCTTGTGAGGGGCAGTGAGGATGCAGCTTCTGGTCCTGGTGATGCTCCTGCAGCTCCCACTTCATCTCTGTGGGAGAGATTACCCCCAGGGCTGGGGCTGTCATCAGTGTGTCCTGTGTCCCCAGAGCCCATTTTAGCTGAAGGAAGAAGACACCGTTGGTCAAAGCAGGGTCCAGTGTCCCATGCCCTTGTCTGTGGGTGCCTGGCTCCCGCTGAAGCTGTCCTGGTGTGGTGGTGGTGGTCAGGGTCAGCCCATGTTGGGGATGCAGGGGCTGCGTGCCCAGGGTCAGCATTTCCTAATCTGCCAGGGCAGGGAGACCCCACATTAGACTCCCCAAACTCATCCGAGGCCCTGTTTTTGCCACGCATTGAGGAACAGTGCTGCTGCACGCACACAATTGAAGGAAAACCATACTTTTCCTGCTGCAGATAGATAATGCTTATTTGAGAAGGAAGTTGGAAACAAACCAGATAAAACCACGACTGACATGATGATCCAACCCTCCCGCTGCCTGTTCTTTGTGTTCCTCCGCTCAGGAATGTGCACCACCCTGCTTGGGGAGCTCCCTTCCCTCTGCTCCCCAAAGCCTTAGAACATCACTGGAGATTTAGGCTTTAGCTATGAAATAAAGGTCGGCCTCTAGGGTTATTTATTACTTCTGTCATGAACTCACAGAATGCGTCCCTGCTCAAGGGATAGAGTGTGAAGACTATTTTGTGTTTTATCTTTGGTGACTGTGCTGGGACTTGAATTATTTTGAAGTAATGGTCTCAGTAGACACCAATAGAGAGGAAATTCTGCCTAAAACGCCAGTGGCACGGGGTGGTCTGAAATCCTCACTTGGTCATATGTGGCTTCAGAGAGACTCACAGTGTTTGGAAGTGTTATTTGAATGTGCTCTTATTAACCATGCATGGATTGATTTCCTCTTATGGGTCTGGTCAGTGACTTGGTTTTGGATAAATTTGGATAATTTTGAACCTTGAATTTCAATATTATTTTACTTTCTGTTGAAGCTGGAGCTGCCACGAGGATGAGGGTTTTTGCCCATCCTGGAGCGATTGGCTTGGAGCTGCCTCACACCCGCTTGGTTTGAACAAAAGGATGGGATGGTTCTGAGTTCTGTACCTTCTGTAGGTGTATGCTTGCTGCCAAAAGCTCAGAGCTCCTCCCTGTACCTGCAATAAAACATCACCATCCCACTGAAATATCTCTTGGTAGGTAATAATTTCCAGTCCCCACTCTGAAAGATGCCCCTTTGCCTGTGATTTAAGTCCTGGTTCACCCAAAATGGTGTTGAACCTGAAATTCTGCCTGGCAAAGCTGTGCCTGCCAGGAGTGATGCTGTGGTGGGCTTGGTCCTTGGCTCCTGCCCCATCCTGGCAGCTCCTGCCTATTTCAGCCAGGTGGGTCTTGGAGGAACCCCAGCAAAACACTTGCCTAGATCTATGATACTGCATTTCAGAGCTTACAGCTGAAAATCAAGGAAGAGTTCGTGGTCCAGTGGCATTCCTACACCGAGTGCAGCCCTGTGGCCAACTTCTTTGTTTTTAGTTTTTCCTGCTGCATTCAGGAGAACAGGTTTTTCAGGCTTCCTGAGGTCAGGGATGCACACCCTGCTACCAGGAAGAGCCCTCTCTGTGAATGCATCCAGCATTTCAGATCTGTTTTAAGAGAAATTCTCCTTGAAGCAGAAATGTGGTGACTCAGTTGGTCTCACCCACCCTTTTCTTCTGGTTTGCTCTCTGCAGCTTGTACTGGAGTTGTCCTCATCCCCTTGGGACAGACTTCTTCACTTGCTCATAGAAATACAGAGTGGGAGTGATTCTTTAACCCCCCCTGGAATCCTGATAGTTTCCAGTCCTGTGAGGTGAGGAGGGCTGTGCTGAAGCCAGGGATTCTCTGCTTTTTGCCAAGGGTCAGAACAGAAACGGTACATATCACTGACCAGGAGGAGCATAGCTTCATGCTCACAACCTGGTGTATTTGGTACTAATGGTACACACAGAAGGCTAGAGTTTTGTGCAAAGCTTGTGTTGCCTGCAGTCATGTCATTGAACTTATCTTCTCCATTGATTTGACACTGAATGCACTGATTTATATTTTTTTACCATATGAAGGCTCAGAACAGCCCCACATGGCAAGAATTGAAATGATTTTGTTTTCTGAATAATTATACTTCCAGCTGAAGTATTATTCAAGAGCTGTAGGAAAAAGCCTGTGGTGCAAGAGGTAAGTTGCACTCTCATGGAGAGGACAGCTGAGGCACAGATGCAGCGGCCCATGTGTTCCCCAAGTGACCCAGTAAAACCAGGACACCGTGAACTCGCTCCTTCTTGTCCTGCACCGCTTCCAGACAGTGGAGGAGGTTGTGCCAACACGTCAAAGACCCATGGTGACTGTCCTCTTGAGTTATGCCCAATCTTTGTATTGTGAACAACAGCTAAAATGCAGCTTCACATTTCCTTTGTAGACTTCCCCCTGCCTTGCCTGGTGTTTTGGGTTCTTCAGGCATTGGAAAGGGGCAGCCTGGACCTCCCTGACCTTCCAGCCCAGCTCCCTGGCTCCTTGGTCTTCAAGTTAAAGTGTAGTAGCAAACAGAGCAAAATGTCTTTTGCATTTAAACTGGGAGGAGGGAAAAAGTATCTCTGCCAAAAAGAGAAAGAATAGGCTTTATTTATGAAATTCTAGTGTTATTCTTCCCCACTTCACTTTTTCCCAGGGTTACTGGTTCTATGCTCTTCCAGTTTGGTTGTCAGAGCATCACTGACAGAAGGTTTAGACTCATTTTATTTAGTTAAGGGTTTTGTGGTGTGGGTAGGGTGGAAGGGAATGAACATCAGAATTGTGCCATTGGGCCAGTCAGGGGTTGTGTTGGGTGCTGTACTTCTGCATGGTCCTTTGGGGCCGCTTGGCTTTCCTGAGTCAGGATCAGGCCTCCAGGCACCAGCAACGAGGCAGAATGTTCCCACCTCCCATGAGGGGGGGCACAGGGCAGTGGGACATGGAGTGGGGCAGATAGGGACAAACCTGGTGAATTTGGGTTATTTCTGTGAGGCTTTCTCCAGGACTGGGTTCATGGCTGCTCGATGGATGGTGTGTGAGAGCATAACCCATTTTTATAGAATTGTTTCTCCTTTATTGCTTACGGCTAATGGAGGAAATAGTCTAATTTTGTCTTAGAAATTCTCTATTAAAATTGTTGGTTTGAGTCCATCCGCTCGTAGATTCTGACTGATGAAACTGCAGGCTGTGATTTCCGGCTGTTACAACTTTATCACTATTCACTACCCACGAATATTACAGCTTTAAAACAGCCTTAAGCAAAAGGATGTTTTTTCTTTGTACTGAATTTGGTTCATGGAAAAGAAGAAAACACCTCAAAACACTGGTAATCCGTACTGCATCGCAAACTCTTCTGAAAACATTATTGCACATGTAAAATATGAAAACTTGACTCTGCTGTGTGTTAGGCAATCCTGTATCTTTTTTCTTTTTTGGGGTTTTTTGGGGGTTTTTTTTTGATTCTTGTTAAATTCATTTCCTAAATGCTTGGTTGGAAGACTGTGACAATAGCTCATGAAACTGAGTGGTATTTTTCTTTCTTTTTTTTTTTAAATATGTAAAGTGCAGTCTTCTGTATTCATGCATATTGTACATATCTGTATATGTTTTACTGAGCAACTAAATAACAATAAATATGATGTTAATGGTGGCTATTGTAGATTTCATGCCATGTTTGTTTGTGTTTGGAGTAAGTCCTTCTTCCCGTGAGATGTGAGTCATGAAGGATCTGGTCACACACAGGTAAGTCCTGAGCCTCATGGTGGTGGGTACCAGTCCTGGCTGCGGTGTGGGGAGCCCCTCACCAGGGGCCGGCTCCCCGCGGTGGTGGGTGTCAGGGAGGGCTGGATGGGCTGCTGCCAGACCCAGGGCTCTGCTGAGCTGCCCCATCTGCAGGGAAAGAGAAACCCCCAGCCCTGAGGAGGCTCCTCCCGGGTTCAAGCATCCCCGGCACAAGAGGTGGATCCCGCTGTGAGCAGGGAGCTGGATCCGCCACAGCACTTCTGGAAAGATTTTAGGCTGAATTATGTGAATAAGAAGTAAACAGGCAGAGCTCTTACCAAGGTTCTTAAAAACCTCTACATCTCTGTTATTCAGATTTCGAACTCTGAATCCTTTCACATTCCTGTGAGCTTTCCAAGGTGTCCTTCATGAGAAATGCTGCATGGTGTTTTCCAAAACAAGAAAACCCCATGCAATAGCCCAGGCAGTGTCCAAACACGTCGGGTTTGAGCTGAAGAAACACCATCGTGTATGGTTCATACCTGCAGGAAGCACACGAGTGCTCGGCCTCGTGGGTTTCCCCGTTGCTGTGAGGGCCCTGGTGCTGCCCTGCGCTTCCCAGTGTGAGATGGGGCTACCGCGTGCTCTGTGCAGCCAGGGAATGCTGTGTCTTTGCCTGCACCTCACCAGCAACACTTGCAACCTAGGAACAAACATGATGCATCGGATCAGGAGGCACCGAGACATTGCGCTCCCTCTGATCCCTCCACAGTGTGTTGTGACACTGAAAGCACATGTGGAAAAATTAATCACAGAACCATAGAGTGGTTTGGGTGGAAGGGACCTTAAAGCTCACCCAGTTCCATCCCTGGCCACAGGCAGGGACACCTTCTACTAGCAGGAGTGACAGTGTGAAACTCTTCTGAGCCATCTCAAGTCTGTGGAGGAAGAAAACTGTGATTAATTTTCAAACCATACTTTCAATATCCTTGAAGGGACAAAACAATGTATGGAAGAGAAGTGTAATCGTCTGCTTTAGAGACGTGATCTCACAGCTCCTTATGCTGGCTGGTGTGGAGCTAGACAGAAATTTGTTAACTTTGGCTATAAAAAGCTGGTTCGTTTTCTGTCTTGCTAAATCTGGTAATTATACATTAGATACTTTGTAACTCCAGCTTTAAAAATACACAACTTGCCGGCTTTTTTTCCGCATGCAGCTCTCCTGGGAAGCGAATCTTGTCACAGCGTTTTGCTCCTCACTCTGTAAGTAGCGTGCACGTTTTCCCCCCAACTTTCAGCTCAAAACCATTGAAATTATTGAAATTACTGTTTCGGTATTGGTGTTTTTTTAAGTTTGGACTTTTTTTTGATCTGGAAAGAGGAACACAAGCAGCGTTCCTGGCAGCGCAGTGCCTTCTTTGCAGTGGAAACCCACAGGAGATGAGACCTTCTCCTCTGCTCATCCAGCCGCCTGTTCCCTGTGGGACCAGCGCTGGTTTGGCAGCAGGGAGCTTCTGATGTTCCACATTCCCACTGATGGCTCCCAACCTCTCTCCAGCCCATTCCAGACTCGCTCAAAGGATGCTAATCCCGTACATGGCCCAAACCGGCCACAAGCTCTGCTGGCAGTTGGACTCAGGTGACTTTTTGTCCATGATGGTGGTTTCTCAGCAGCCAGATCTCCTTCCATGCAGAGGCTCCTGTTGCTGCTCCAGCAGTGAAGCTGCGTCTTGGCACCAGCAACACTTCTGTCCAAGCTCCTGGCTCCCAGAAGCCAGCAGGAGCTCAGTGTTCACCCTCATTATATGAACAGGTGAGGATAACTGACTGCTCTTTGCTTTCCTCCTCCTTGTCTGGCTTTACTTGTCATCTGCTAACGTTTGTGACTGCTGGTGTTGCCAGCACAGTGCTTGCTCACACCCAACACTTGCCTTTGTCCTGGTGCTCTGTGCTCAGAGGCTCATTTCTGGTCTGTGTCAGTGTTAGCAGAGAATACGGTTTATTAGCTAAAGAAAAGGAAGTAATTGGTCAGAGAGCTTTTGTAGTTCTTGCTTTCCTAATGGTTGTGCCATGTGCCCTGCGACTCTGCCAAGAGTTGTAGCCATGTCTCTTTTCCCAAGCCATTTAACTGATTTAATTCCTTTGAGGCTTTTGGTGTTCCTGTCATGGAGGAGCCCCTATAAATACGTATGGAATGTTCAGAGTCAGGGATCCACCACCAGCACAGCTGGATCCCACGTGCCAGCACCTGCCTGGCCCCTCTGCAGCTGGCTTGGCCACCAGGAGCTGTTTCCCTGCAGAGCCTCCCCTTTGAATCTCTTGGCCGCGTCTGAGCAGGGCACACAGTGGAGGTGCACAGATTCACCTCTGGCATGGCTGCCTGCTGACTTTGTGGTCCAGAGTCTTTAAAACCCCCATATCCTGGGCTGTTTGTGCTGGCTGTTCACAAGGTGCTGCTGGTTTGGGCAGCGTGGCAGGAGGCTTCACATTCCCTGTGGACCAAAGTAAATAAACACAGGAATGAAAATTTGGGTCAATTATATCCTTCTGGCTGAGAAACCTGTTAGAAAACGGAATTATGATGGGTTTCTTTTAATGTTAATTGAGTATTTACAAAAGTCTCCAAGCTATATTCCTGGAGCAGTTATTTTCCTGCCCGATGAGCAGAGATCGTCACCTGCCCAGCAGTTTTAGCTTTATGGCCAATAACATCATGTATATTTTGCTCATAAAGAGGCTGAAAGCTCTTTGCTCAGGGGTCAAGAGCTGGACACAGAGGTGGTGTCTATTCTGATCTCTCCTCCTTTCTGAGACATTGCAGAGCTTAGTAATGATAGTGCGGAAGGTGGAGGTGACAAGACCTGAAGGAAACCACTGAGGTCACCTTTGGTCAGTTAGAGCAAGGCTGCTCCCTGTTCTCTAACCCCAGAGTTCTGACCAGTGCCACTAAACCTGCCAGAGCAGCTGGGGGGGTCTTAACCTCTTAGTTAAGAAAATAAAACCAACCCACCCTCTATTCCCACTGTTGGATGGGGATAACGCTGGAGGTGATGAGAGCGAAAGAGCCCGCGGCCGGCCGGGCTGTGCTGGGATTCACCAGCTCTGTTCCTGCCCTTGCAGCAGTGGTGGGTTTGTGCCTCTTGGAGCCCAGACGGGTGGCACATGGGGACGGTCCCACAGTGTCCCGGTGGCCTCGGTCCTGGGATACTTCATGGGATGGATGGGGTGCGAACGGAGGGTCCTTCATGTTCCTGCTTGGCCTGGGACACATTGTCACTGCAGGGTCTGTTCGCCAAGGCTTAGCCTCGTTATTCCCTGTTCTATCTCACTTATATCACCACCTGTAAAACTGGCACAAGGGACAAACTGTGAGCCCTGGTTAGTGTTTACTGTGTCTTTTAGGGGCTAATGCACAGATAAAGAAGCTGTTGAAATGCCACCCTACATTTTATATTGAGAGTTTGGTGTTGGGAGGGCTCATGTCCTGCTGCAACACCCCCAAGGGTTTGTAACGCATCAGGGTTAACTGGTGGAGAATATTCAGTGTTGAGCTTCAGGAGGTGGGAACTTTTCTCAATTTCCTTTTATCCTCAGCAAATGCCCCTCTCTCCCTTCCCCCTTTCTTCCCCCCACCCCCTTTTCTCTTTATAAAGCTGGAATTCTTCCAGACTCTGCTCTGGGCTTGCAAGAAAACTTTACTGTGTAAATTTGCTCTTTGTGTTGGAAGTCCTTTGTTTAAACAGCATTGTGAGCTTGCTGGGGAGGGATGGAAAGAGGGGGAGCTGGGAGGAAGAATTTGAAAAGCCCTGACCCCTGATGAATAAAATCCAGCACATTAACACATTCTTCAATAAATTCATGATTGCAGATAAGGTGGGAGTCCCCAGGGCCGGGCTTTTCATTAACCCCCTGCTGACTAACCCAAACAGACGCAGTGTTTTTGTGCGCGCCAGGACAAGCAGAACCCTTTTGTGGTGGAGGGGCCGAGCGCGCACGGGGAGATCTCCTACAGGAAGCCAGGTTACAAAATGGGACTCTATTTCAGAACAAACTCCTTTTGGTTAGTTTGATGAGATTACAGAAGGGAAAAGGCTTTAACAAGGGGCTTACTGAAGCTAAGTAACTGTTCTGAATACAGCGCGGACCGGGGCAGAAAACACGCGGTTCCCAAGTAAACAGCCGCCGGCGCGGCGCGGCTGAACCCGCAGCGCCGGACGCGCTCAGCGCGGGCACCGTGCGGCGCGGGAACGTGCGGGCCCGGCGCCGGCCCGCGCACGGCACCGCTGCGGCGCAGCCTG
>WYDI02006061.1:0-10394 GCA_009867235.2 Psittacus erithacus | reverse complement strand
TCTTATCTCAACCTGTGGGAGTTGTATTCTTTTGATTCTCTTCCCCATCCCTCTGGGAGCCGAGGGAGGAGGTGGGGAGGCAGTGAGTGGGCTGTGTGGCAGGGCCTAAACAACGACACTAAGCAAAAGATTAAAAGCAAAAGGTTGTGGTATCAACGGAGAGAACCGTGGATGTTTTCATGACTGGACAGGAAAGTCAACTAGCACAAGTGCATGATTTAAACATATTTTTGAAAAGTGCTTGGTTTTTAATTGAAATGTGTTTTTTCTCACCATCTGAAATGAGACAATGAGTTAAAAGTTCAGTGGCTGAAAATTCATGCAAATGATCTGTCCATGTAATTTAAATAAATACACTGCAACGTTAATTAGAGAAATTCAGTGAATTAACTTATGCTCTGTGCTGGATTTTAGTATGTGAACTACTTGAAAGGGGAAGCTTTCCTTGGTTTCTTATATTCATTACATTTGCAAAGAACTTTCCAGTTTTGTCCCTGCTGTACTACCTTTGCTTCATTCAGTCTTTAGAGTTTTTACATTGTTCTGTAAGAAACATCTTCATGAAGCTGTTTGACAAAATGTCTTAAGAGGAAAGCTCTCACTCCAGATTGCTTGAAGCTGATAGATGTCTAGAAAATGCATGTTTCTTATGTTTGTTTCTCTGTAGATGAGGATCTTGCTCATTTTGCGTTTCCTGCATCAGGAAGTTTGGCTGAAGAGCACGTAAAAGCAGATACTGTACAAAGCTGACCAAGAACACTGTGGAATAGTCTTTACGCTGATTTTTTTTTTTTTTTTCTTAATTGATTGTGGCTAATGACAGTAGTATTCTGCATCATGAGTTGCAGGTTATGTTATTTGTCATCTTGCATTTACTTATTAAGTATAGGTCTAATTGGAAACAGATCTTGAGGTTCTCTAGTGTTCTGAAACAATGTGAAGGTGATGCAGTAGTTTAGACCTTCGCAATTCAAGTACTTCTCAATCACCTGAATTAGTTTTTCTTACTCTCATAAGGTATATTTTTGAACTAGCAGTGCTGTTTTCTAAACTGGTTATGTCACTTTAAACTTTTGTTTAAACTATTATTGAACGTTACAAAATTGTCTGGAAAATCAGTGTAAAAAATTTGCCACATTATATTTTGAAATTATTACAGTAATCTCCTACTTTTATGCTCTTTAGCATTAGATGGCACTGTTTTCCAAGCTTACTTTTCGTAAGTCAGAGAATTTAAAAGCTAAAATTGAAATGCAATCAAGTAATGGAGGTTTTATTATATTTACCATAATTTAATTAAAATGTGGTAGTGTGAATTGGCAATGTGTTGACCATTATCAGATGAAAGCATAGAGATTTTCTGCGTTAGTGCTGTTACAGTTTCAGATTAATAAGGCATCCCATCAATACACTAGGCTTGAATGCATTTAATACAGCCTATTAATTGAACCTTTGGAGTTGCCTGTACTTGTGGCTGGTAGAGGTGTGACTGACACAAAAACAGTGTTCACCTGATTTTTATCTAGTTCATCTGTTTATTTTGTTTGGGTGTGGGTTTGGTTTTTTGTGTGTGTGTGTGTTTTTTTTTCCTCTTTCTAGCTTCCTGTCCTTGCAGTCCTTAGGGTTCTCATAACAGTTTTGTTTTTTTCATGTGAAGCTCACCTGTGCTGTCTTAAAATAATTTGCCTGACAACCACTGCATGAGTTGAAATAAAGAGAGTTCAGAGTGCTTTTATTAGTCAGCACAACAGCAGGAAGAAGAAATATGTCTGAACTCTTGCTGAGAAAGCAGTGTGTCTCCGAAGGTACATAACTAGTGAATGTCCTGGCTTGCCCTTTGAGGGTTTCTCCACTCCTTTTTCTTTCCTTTATGACTGGGCAAAGAAGGGATGTTCGCCCACAAGAGGAGCTGGCAAGCGCATGTTACTGCCAAGCTGGAACTGGGCTATGAGTGTGGAAGGGTAGAAGGGTTGTTAGGGTAAATACAGGTTGCGCCCAAAGCTCTTGTGATAATTCAAGGAGTGGAGTTGGCAAAATATTTCTCAGCTTTCCAACACTGGAATCTGCTCTGAAGGCTTTCTAGGTCCAAATTCCATGTGCTGTCTGTGCTTAGAAAGGCACAACCAAACACGAACATGAATGTGAATAGTGTTTTTGCAGTGCTGTCTCCAGCAGAAGGGAGCTATTAGCATCAGGAATATGCATTCTGCTGTTCAGAACCGGGATTTGTTGCCTCCAGACTAGTAGTTTTCTGAGATCCCCAAGATTAGCTGCTTCTTGGTAGGATTTGGATGCATCCTCACATACTGTCCATGCTGTTGGTATCTTGTCAAGCAAATTTTTTGTGAATATTTTAAAAAATCATTGGGGATAATAATATCAGTGTGTGGCTTAAGTATTTAATAAGAATAATTTGAGTGCTATGCAAATTCAAGTACTGCTGTTTTAAGAATGTATTAATTCAATAGCATGAGTTAAAAAAAATCAATGATTACTTTCATTTTATCAAAATTCTAAAAGAACAGAAGAATAACTTTGTAACTGAAAACTTCAGGTTTACCTTTGGGATTATTAATTTATATAATTTTCCTACTCTTTTGAGGTATCTTTTATTTTCTGATTGAACTTGTGAGAAAAAATTATTTTTATGGTGGCATATAATATAAAAAAAAAAATGCAAACATCTAGTAAAGAAAGACCAGAATGGTTGTGTTGAGACCTGGGTTGTTAGAGAGAAGTGATCTTGCTGCAGGCAAATCAGTCCTTTACTTCTCAAGTGTTAACATTTTAATTTTAAATTAATTTTGATTAATCAGTGGAAGTTAAGTTTAAATTAATCAGTGGAACTACACAGGAGTGTGAATAGTCTCTTTTACTGTGAACAGCATTGTAATGGTGCCACGCTTAGGAGCTGCCTAAAGGCTTAAGGGATTTCCCTCTTCTGAGGCAATAGCCTATATCCCTCTGCTTTCCCACTGTGACTGTTTATGTCCTTTTGCAGTGAAGTAATAGCTTTAGTTAGTATCTTAATTTCTGATATCGTTTTGTGATAATGACAAAGTTAACCAGTCACCTTTCACAAGATGTTGTATTTATTTAGGGCAGCAAGAAATACAGAGAAAATGAACACTGAGTCAATAAGCAGTTCATGCTTGCTGGCTGTTACCCACTACCTGCACAGTTCTGTCATGCGCATATGTGTAGGTAGTACACTGTGGACAAATAAAAGCTCATTCTGCACCTGGTCTGAGTCGAAGAAGAATTGTTTGTAACTGAATGAATATACCCAACACAGGGCGGGAGGCAGGATTGTGAGACATGGTCCGCTGGGCTAGACTCTTACTGTTGCTTGGTCATGTATGGCTTTCTCCTGTCCTGGAGCGTTGACAAGGTTTACTTGTATCTGCTTGCCAAGCACAAACCAAAGGCATCCCTCAATAATCAAGTTAATCAGATTGCCTTTTTTTTTTTTTTTTTTTTTTTTTTAACTCAGTAAGCATTTGCATCGGGGGAATCTATTAATTCGGGTTGTCTTTCATTTTTAATTGACTTTCTTTGGTTCAGGTAGTCTGTTTCACCTTGCAGGGGTAAGAATCCAACAGTACTGTCACTTCTGTAATTTATATTAATTAGTTTCTCCTTTTCCCCTCAGACTCCAGTTCCACAGCGAATTAACTTTGAGCACAAGTACAGAAGTCTGTAGGCCTTGCTATGCTCAACATTACAAAAACTGATCATTGCCTATGGTATCAGAGGCCTCTCAGTGTATTTGTCATGTGAATGCTCTGAAGACTCTGATTTCTCTAATGCAATAATTATCTTAGGGTAATAATGCAGTGTTAAACATTTTTTAAGACATGCATGTTTATTCACTGGGGTATTTATCAGTTACTGAAATGTTTCTGTGGTACATCAGCCTAATCTGTTGTCCTGGGTTCAGCTGTAACACTTATTTTTCTCCTTCTTAGTAGCCGGTTCAGTGCTGTGATTTTGACTTTAGTCTGAGAACAATGGTTATAATGCACCAATGTTTTACTTGTTACTAAGTAATGCTTACCCCATTCAAGGACTTTTCAGTCTCTCATACTTTTCAAGGCAGGAGAGACGCAAGAAGCTGGGAAGAATCAGAGGCAGGACGCCTGACCCAAACTAGCCAAAGGGGTATTCCATACCACAGCATGTCATGCTCAGTATATAAACTGGAGGAAGTCACCCAGAAGGCCCAGATCATTGCTCGGATCGGACTGGGTATCGGTCGGCAGGTGATGAGCAATTCTATTGTGCATCACTTGTGTTTATTGGGGTTTTTTCCCTTTCCCCTTTTAGTTTTATATTCCTTCCCCTTGTTATTTCCCTTATCATTATTACTACTAGTAGTCGTTTTGTGTTATTCTTTAGTTATTGGACTGTTATTATCTCAACCCATAGGGTTTACCTTCATTTGATTCTCCTCTCCATCCCTCCAGGAGCATGGGGGGAATGAGGGGAAGAGTCATTGAGCAGCTGCGTGGTTGTGAGTTATGGGCTGGGCTTAAACCACTACTGTGTATGCATATGTTTTTTATTGAATATGCTGCTCAGTAGAAGACTTAAAAATATACTGAAGTACTGGGAGCTATTTTGTAATTTAAGAAAATTCTGTACTGTCCTAGTTTACTTAATGAGTATTGGTTTCACTAGTTGGCAGTTAGGTACCAAATAAGGTGGGAGAAAATAATGTTCAGTGTAAGCTGCTGTCTAGTAAATATTTGAGTATTGTTAATAGACAATGCCAATTCAAGAAAATGCCCAAAGATATGGCAAACTAAAAAGCTTTTGGGAGTTTCTCCTAGATGTGCAAATTACAGCAGACTACAGGCGTTTTCTGACATGTCTGTGGTGTCCTGAGGAAATAAGACATCTGCAGCCAATTGTTTACCTAAAAGAAAACAGTCTACAGTCCTATGAGAAGGCTTTGTTTCCACTACATGATTAATATTATGCTGATTTCGAAGGTTCTTCTGTCATAGCATGCTAATGCACAGGAAAATATTTAACTGAATCTGCTGAGTAAAAGCAGGTAGAATCTGTTGGCCTTGAGTTTTGGAAAATTGTGTAATTGTGCTAGCAAAGACCACAGGAGTAAGGTATTTGCTTCATAATGGTTAGAAAAGAAGGAAACTTGCATTACTCCGCCTACATATGTAATATTTTATCCCACCCCATCTTAGCTGGTGGGTGAGGGAATAATAGCTGCTGTGGAAATTGTGGATGAGAATACTGAGAGCATGTGTAAAAGTTCTGTATCTGCTCATCTTCAAACCTATTAAAGGTGAAGGATAACTCTGCAGTTTCTGATTATGCCAGTATGTAAAGAAGCCATATTTCAGTGAGTGTGTCTGTAGACATCTCAGTGTGTGTCTTTCAAGCAATGTCCTTAAGGGAGTGAACGGAACATGACCACTGCCTTCTGTCACAGTACTTGAGGATGAAAGAGAAGATGTTAAGTGTTTTTTCTTGATTAATCAAAAAGGCTGCAAGTACAATTTCCATAAAAATTCTAGGTGAGCTCACACAGTACTCAGGTCTACTTACTGCTTTTTGTAGGAAAGGCGTTTGGGTAAGTAGTAATAGGCTGGAGGAGTGGAGAAACAAAGAAAAGAATTGACTCCATCAACTATATGCTGGTACTTTCCAAATAGGAGCCATGAACATGCTTTCAAAAAGTTGTAGAAGAATGAAAGTAAATAAAAATACAAGTATTAGAAAAAATGGAACATGTAGCAAAAAAGAACTGCCTTATCGGATCTTGTAATAAAGAGTTTTGTATGAGAACATAGAGGTACACTGAAGACCACAGAGACAATGGAAATGTCTAATTGCAATGGTTTGGTTCAACATATATGAGTGATATATACCAGTCTTGTCTTGGAGAAGGAAGACTATTGAACTGAAGTGAAAAGGGCTCAGTTTTTCATTTTGTTTTTTAATTGAATTGTGCCTACCTATCTGTACTGTAAGGAAATCTGTTGAAGCACCGTGATATATGCAGGTGTTGCATGCTGAAGAAAACCTGCTGTGTTAGTGTTTTAAAGATGCTGATCTTCAAACTTCTACCTCTTAAAATATCACATTATGCTTACCTTAAATTTCCAGTATAAACCAATATGGATCTTTCCAAGTCATCTTTGGAAAAATCTAGTCGTACTGGGCATCATAGGATCTTGTACCTCTGGTTTCTGAGTGCATGCCTCTGGCAGTGCTGTCTATGAGATCTAATTGTTGCTAAAACTGAACTGGCATTGCAGGTACCTGGTGTAGTTTAATTGTCAAGTCAAAATGTTTTAAAAATAGGTGTTTGAAATATTAAATAATATGGTTCGGGATAAACATTTATAATTGCCACTAGAAAGTTTTGATGCTGTTCTACCTTAAGGGGGACAAATTCAAAGCTTAACAGCTTGATTCATATTTTTTTTTCTTTGTTCCTCCTGTATGTGAGCTCAGTCTCCTGAATATCAAGTGGTTATGTTACCAAATGCTTTTAGCTGCAAACCATTCCAGCATACTGCATTGATGTTTCTGTCCAATAGCTTAACCTGCTTCTTTCCACACACTCCAAAGACAGCCAGATGGTTCCTTAATGTACGTCAATACTCGGGAATAAAACTCACTTCAACAGCACTCTATAGTTTCACACTGGCGGATCGCAGTGCAGTGTTTTCAGAATAGTGATTACTTCAGAGGAAGCCAGTTTGACAGAATGAGTTTCATGAAGGTGGTTATAGCTTTGTTGATGGATATACATAAAATTCTAAGGCTGTTTTTCCTCTACTTTTTGTGTAAGAAATGAGGTCAGTTAACCTGCTCTCTCAACAAAAAATCCCACTCCAGAAGTTCGCTATTTCTCCAAGAGCTTTAGCTGTGATGGTTATAGTGCTCTGGTTTAACCATGTATTGTAGCAATATGCACACATGCACATATATATTTGGAGGGATGGATAGTGTAAACACAACATAAAAGTTCCAAATAAGTGATCTTATTTCAAGGTTGATGTATAGTCCCATACTTGGGGTGAGGAAGATGAAAAAAGGGTGGTTATAATTATTGAGTCATTCAAGTCAGTGTTTGGAGTGTTGCATACCAAGTTTTTCATCTTGGGAGCAAAGGTTTTTGAAGGGAACTCTGCTCCAAGAGCATAGTGGAAATATTGCACACTGCAATGTTTTTTCTGAGGTTCAATGTTTATATTTTTCCTAATGAAAATATTCCTTCTCCTTCCTCTTTCATAAAAACTGAAAGAAGTTGAAATTTGAAGTGCATTGAACACCTTTGTAGGCAGCTAAAGATAGATGATCTTGAAGTAAAATGGATATGGGTTAGATGTATTGAGTAACAACAAGTAGGAATATCTGTGCAACTTGGCTTCTCTAAGTTCCTGTACATCCATCTGCCTAAGAAATGGTGAAGATGACATTTGTAACATACATCCAGAAAAGTAAGAAAACTGATTTAGCAAAATTATCCTATGTATTTTTTTTATTAAGTCTATGGAAAGGTGACTTCTTGTTGTGTGATGTTTAGCTGTAAAGCTTAATGAAGAAAAAACATAAAACAACTCTAACTTACGATGGGGCTTGCTGATCTGGTAATAAAGGCAAGTAGACAGATTAAAATGGAGCAAGTATGCTGGCTAGCTCCTTGTCTTTTGTATTCCTCATATCATCACTGTGCCTGCCTAGCAATGTGCTTTCTCTTCTGTGCCCCCAGGCATGAAGGAAATATGAAAATATTTCCAGGAAGCTTAATTATCTTTAACTTAGTGAGTGTCTGAAGAGCCTTGGCACTCCACTAATGCAGTGCTCCTGAGAGCTGGATTGGTCAATAATAATAAAATGCTTTTTTAAATGAGAGTGACAGGACAAGGGGTAATGGGTTCAAACTTAAACAGGGGAAGTTCAGGTTAGATATAAGGAAGAAGTTCCTTACTGTGAGGGTGGTGAGGCACTGGAGTGGGTTGCTCAAGAAAGTTGTGAATGCTCCATCCCTGGTGGTGTTCAAGGCCAGGTTGGACAGAGGCTTGGGTGACATGGTTTAGTGTGAGGTGTCCCTGCCCATGGCAGGGGGGTTGGAACTAGATGATCTTAAGGTCCTTTCCAACCCTAACTGTTCTATGATATTATGATTTTATGATAATGTAACTCTTAAGAAAGTTCTAAATATGCTGTGCCTTTTTTATGTATATAGACAGAATAATGGTACCAAATTAAATGTGAAAATCCCCCATATTGTTAAACCCTACTCATCATGGATGTTTTGAATCTGACCTTATATTGTTGGTTTTTGTATTGGGAGTTGGGCCTGGAAAAACGTTTAGGTCTGGCGTTTTTTTTGCGATCATCAGCTAATGACTTCTGATGTTACCTGAATGAATAAAGTAGAAGAAATGAGGCCATTGTAACTTGAACTTGGAAATTTCAATAGCTTGGATTCTCATCACAAATTACTTTAGCTTATGTTATTACTTTAGGACTTAGGAGGGGAGAAATGAAAATTTTTACAGGGCAAACATCTTATGGCAGGAAGATGGCAGACTCCTATTATTTGAATGGAGTGAGAAAAGAAAGTACCTGTGGAAACTCTGCTTATGGAAACTCTACTTATGTAACTATGTGGTTATATTGTAAAGTAGCTAACGTGGAAGTGAGAAAAGGTACACAATTTTAAATGCATCTGAAAGGTCTTATCTCTAGGAACTTCTTTAGATACCCTAAATGGATGTTTTGAGAAACAATGTTGCCACTGACAGCACCAGGTAGTACCCCTTCCAAATCAGGAAGTCAGGGTATGTCCTCCATTAAGAGCTGTCTGTGAATTTTCTAGCCTAATTTTAGTTGTAACTTATTTTTTAACAGATTACATTGAACTGAGAGTTTTACTGTGTGAATTTAGAATTATAAGGTCATTTACTGACTGAGTGTAAGTTGTGAGGTATGAAATGAGTGATCAATTAAAAAATTTATGTTTCTAGTGTAGAACGTAACAAAACTGCAGCAGTGATGTGAATGAAAGTCTCAAAACAGAGGTGTAGCATGGGCTTCTAATAGTTTTTCACAAGCCTGTTGCTTTAGGGATTTGTTCTATTTTCCCTTAGCCTTGCTCAACCTTTGTTGTTGCTTCAGAGCTTTGGTGATTGCTTTCTGAAGTTGCCCCACATGAGGACTCTAACATACTGGTCCCTTTGTGTGATTTAAACCAAGGTTTTTATCTTTGGCAGGTCCTTCATAGGAGCCTTTCTAGCATTCTGCACATTTCTTTGTTCTCCACAAGCTGGAGTACATTTCTGGCATTAGTACGAAATGGAAAAAAAAAAATCTCCAAATGATAGAAAGGTCTTGGTATATGATATTTCACTAAGATATGTTTTTCCTGAGGCAGGGAAAGAGTTTGCACCTCAAACAACATTGTGTTCTTTTCCAGTAAAATTTTCCTGTATACTTTTTGAAGTATCTCACTCACTAAGGTATGCTTGTCTGGATGTTTGCACAGCTCTGTCCATCTTAAAGAGATGAAATAGGTTGGAGCTTCAGCTGGCTACCTCACACCTCAACAGTGGTCAAAAAAACAGGCAGAGTACAAGAAATATGTAGCTGTAGTATATTTTTTTTCCCTAAATATTTATTGTAATTTTGACTTGGCAAAAATGCACTTTATGTAACATAAATATATTTTTTGGGGGGAGTATTCTCTGTTCTGCTGGAAAATAAGCCCTTTTAGCATCTCTATAGCGCTACAGATTACAGTGCAATAATGCTTCTATGTGGTCCTTGCTATATACTGTGGAATACTACAGATTGCGCTTCTTACTGAATAGATTGGTATACAGCATCCAGATGAAAATGCTAGCTTTATATAATAATTACTCTATTTTTGTCAATAAATAAATCCCTAAGTAAATAAAAACATTTTTGCTAAATGAGAGGAGAGAGAGCAGTTTTTCCTTTATCCCTGAACTGAAGGCAAATTTTCAACTTTGTACAGTGTGTATCTTCTAGTATCTTCTATAACCAATGCAGACATGAGGCTGGAGTTTCTGGTGCAGTTTCCAATATAGGAAATTCTATAGAGACCCTAAACACTGCACAAAGTCTAGTATATAGTATAAAGAGTTTTTTGCTTACATTATTTTTGAAATGTTTGTCTCCTTTCTACTAACAACACAAATCATAACTCATTACCTGGTGGGGAGTTCCAGACTGAACCCACATCATTTTTGTCAGCTAATGGAGTTGTTTAATTTAGGAGTAGTATTGACAGTTTCCTGTTAGTGTCAGGAAAAATAGAATCATAGAATAGTTAGGGTTGGAAAGGACCTTAAGATCATCTAGTTCCAGCCCCTCTGCCATGGGCAGGG